>PVIU01015453.1:0-48215 GCA_004026605.1 Ondatra zibethicus
AATAGAAATAGGTTAATTTAAGATGTAAGAGTTAGTTAATAAGAAACTTAAGCTAATAGGTCAACCATTGTTCTAATTAATATAGTTTTTGTGTAATATTAAGGTCTGGATGGCTGTGAGATGAACACGCAGCCTCTGCCAAATCATCTTTTCCATACTAAGAGTCCAAGAGGATATCACATCCAAGGTGATGTGATGCTTTTATGTATACTTGCTCAAGAGCCTGGGTGTGTTTGTGAGTTTTTCCTGGTAATACTAGCATCATCTGCTTGGAATGAGTAAACAGACTATGCTTTATTGGAAAGCTCATCTACATAACTGGAGGCTCTAGTAAAATTGAAATGGCTGAGTAAAAGGGAAGTTCCATGCATCACCTCCTCAAGTGACCTTTGATGTTGTAGCTACTAGTGGGCCTGTAGATTCACACCCAGATAAATTTCAATCTGCCTTACACTGTGTGATTTTGGAGCTTTCTTTCTGTATTGAGATTTTCTTTAGTAATCTGGTGAGTTCTTGTCCCTTATGATTCATGTAGAATTCTCAGATCTCAAATGATTAGCAGAGTTATTGCCCCATAAGTAATATGGAGAAGAGCAGATGATTTTGCACCATGGATAAGAAAGTGGAGGTGCTGTTTGGTACAAATGCATTGCTAAGAAAGGAATTCAAAGACTAAGATGAGGTACAAAAGAAACATGCTTGAGCTGTAGAATGGACCAGATTGAGCTATAGAATTGACCAGCATTTCCTGGTGGCCAACCTCAAAAGAGGAAAATATGTACATAGTTCATCCAAAGCCTTTCCTCAGAGGACGTGTACATTATCTGTGCATTGAATGGACAGTAATAGGAGATGAAAATCTGTTGGCTGTGCAGTTGCGTGGGATGAGAATGCATGATATCTATGTTTGCTTTCTACATAAATGAATACCAAGTTTGTTATTTTTCATATTCTACAAGTACCATAAACAAGATCTATCCTAAACTAGGGAAATATGGGTATTAGAGAGATGACTCAGTGGGTCCTGGTGCTTTCTACTGAGCTTTATGACCTACATTTAATTCCTGATGAATGGAAGGAAAGAACCAACTAACCTAAGTTGTCCTGGAACCTCCACACATGTGCTGTAGCATGCATGCTCCAAATAAGTAAAAGTGAAAAGAATAATATATATAATTAAATTTTGAGTTTGATGTAGATCCACTTTTTTGTAGGCAGCTTGTCTTTCTCCTCCCAATTGTCAAAGCAAGGCAAAGTGCAGAGCTAGCTCCTGGAGTCTTGAATGTTGTTTTTGCCCTGAAGCCCTTCTGATAGGCTGTTTAGAAAGGAGTTAGTTCACCAATTCCCAGAGTAAATAGCTGCCCAGTGTTTGGAGTGGTGCCTCTGAGCATTAGTCTTGCTGAGCAAGTGTTCATATCTGTAATCCAAATGAGTATAACTGAAAGGGAGTTTTATGAGCTGTAAAACTCTTCTCATAAAAAAAAACCTCCACAGTAACAGCAGCAGCAATTTGTCTGAAGAGTTTAAGACTTAATATGCTTTGTGGAACCTCCTAGGTGCATAAAAATCAAAAAGAGTTGTAAACATTGACTTTTGGTTCATGAAAATTGGTGGTTGGGGTGGTATAACTATTGACAAGGGAAAAGTATATAAATAAAAATAAGAATAGAAAAAATAGCCTCAAGACTTAATTTAATGCAATGTCTCTCTTGATTGATTCGATTTAGATTTTTTCTGGTTTTGTTTGTTTTGCTTTTATTTTAGAAGAACACAATTTATTATTTTATTTTTAATTTTTTGAAGCACTCTGAAACAATTTAAGTCACACCTGAAAGAATCCATGTATATATATATATATATATATATATATTATAATTCAGCATTTAAAATTGAACTGATGATAGCTTTCAATAACAGTGCTAATGCAATAAATGTGATAATGCTGTTGAAGGATTTAATATTCTACATTTTTATATTAAGAGCAGATTGGAAAACTTAATGAAAGCTCACCAATTCAAAATTAGAGCTCCTGGCTCCCATAAAATCATGCAAATGACTGTACCATAGTTAAAATGATTATTACTAAAGCTCTTGTTTTGGGGAGGGAAGCTTATCTGCAGACAGTATGAATGATATCCAGTCACAGTGGAGTCAAAGAAAGACACATTATTGTTAATCCTGAGATTCACGGAAAAAAAGCAAGTTCCACAATTGGAGCCAAATTTGAAGCAAGTTTTAAGTAAATACTGGCCAGGAAGATGGACTCTGGCAAGGTCGATCTCTGGGTTCCCAGGATATGACCATGAATCATATTTTACAGAGATTTAAAAATATAAAACCCACAATTCACTACATTTCCCATCAGGTCCAGTCCGGGGCTAGCATATATCCTAATGTATTTCCTGCCCATGTACTTGCTGCCCACATATGATCAAGCACATCCAGCGAGTATTGGTCAAGCAAACATAGGAAAAACAGGAACTTTTTCTTAACTGTATTAACTGCAAACAGAACTCTTTACCTGCAAGGTATATTGTTCCTGTTTTGGTCTCACAATTATCCTTCAGAATTTAATGCTCTAGCAATTGTTGGCCTTCATATACATTAATTGCTTAGGAAACTAATTTACAGAAAGAGAAGCCCTTGCTTCCAATACATATTCCTATTGGTAGTAGTGAGTGATAGGTTTGAATTCCCAGTTTTTCTGCTGCCACTAATGTAATGAATCAATCACACCGAATTAACGAAACCAGGCTTAATGAATGGAGCAAAGCACTCCTGGGTCACTCCCAGGAATGCAGGAGAAATCACATGGCAAATATGGCTACTAGGAATTAAGTAGCCTAAAGGCATGGTCTTGACCAAGGAGTGGCTGACTTTTGGTGCTTCCTCAGGGGTGGAGTTTGAAGACAGCAGCTTCAGGGGAGGGGCCACCATTTGGTGCACTGAGGGTGGGGTCTCGAATAGGGCACTGAGTTGGAGATTCCAAACATACCAGACTTTTGGAGTATAGTTGGCTTCCACCTAAATAGTGAGTATATTTGGTTTTAACAAATGTGACTGTGCCCTGAACCAAGTTCATATCACAGAAGCTCAAATAGAGAGAAGTGCATTAGTGTGTGTGTGTGTGTGTGTGTGTGTGTGTGTGTGTGAGCGTATGTGTATGTAATCCTAGCAGAGTGCCTCAGTTGAAATGAAGGTTCAGTACTAGAGAGTATCTAAAAGCTTGCAGACCAGCTTCCCTGGAATACACAGTGGAAAACAAAAAGCAACTGTGTTAAGCAAGACTGAAGGAAAGGACTGACACCTGGATTTGCCATCTGACCCCAACAAACATGGACACCTTGGCATGCATGACTCTTGTAACTGAACATGCATACAGAATGGGAACATGGGTGGAAGCTGTTTCTTATTCCTAAAACTGGAGACACTGACACAAGACTCATTTTCCCTCTATTTCTGGATCTGTATATCACACACAAAGTGTAAAAACCATTGTGCATCCTGGCTCCAAGTCTAGTTTATGTGCACAGAGTGTCAGAGACAAGCAAGAATTTCCTGAGTCAGCTAAATCACAACAGAGGTCAGAACCTGATCGTCACTTCATCCCTGAAGCTAGGTACCTCAACAATAGGGATAAGCCTATAATGGCTGTCTCTTATCGTGAGGGCATGATAAAGATGACAACGTGTAGTTACTCAATCTGTAAGGCTGTGTACCTATGAAGTTAGGTTACAGAAGTAAGGAAGTTTTCTTTATAGCTGCTGGCCCCATCCACTGTGGAGAAGGGAGAGCTGGTCCTACTGTAACAATGGAAATAGCAGCAGAAACAAAAACAGGGCAACTCCACTCTGAGACAAGAGGGGCCAAGGAGAGCAAAGTGACAGAAGACGTTCCTTCTGAAATTCCCTTTTTATCTGAACAAAACATTGCTACCCGCAATTGTGATGAGCCTTTCCATGTAAAAGACAACCAGAACATTTCTTTATGTAAGGCTCCCTACTCATCCCATTTTAATTTATCACAATTTAAAATTAAAACCAACTGTACTATCTTACTATAAACCTCTGAGTATTTAATACAGTTTTCTCATTGTGCAATCCAGTCAGAAGGTATTCCACTCACTGGAGATTTTGAACAGGGCTTAGCAAGGCTCACATTCCTTTGCCAACAAATACTCTACCTGTATAACCACAAATTCAAACAGAGAAGAAAATAAAAGATGTGCAGTGACTTGTCAGGCAATTTGGACTTGAGTAAACTTGTGCTTCCTTCCAGGAGTTTGGTGAATAGAATCTTATCCTGCATCCTCACCCCACTTTCCTTCTCTACAGTTGGAACAGTCTCTACATCAGAATTAAAAAGAACAGAAAAAATATTTCCTGGTGACAGCAAAAGCATCCATTGAGAATTTTGTAAAAGATTACAAAGCTGGTTTTACGACAGCTCAGATGTTACACCCGTTATAAACATTCTTCTTGTTTAAGCATTTGACACGATTTCTGTTTTGGCAGATGTTTCCTTTAGTTTTTGTTCCAATCATGTCAGAGCTTGGTTTAACTAAAATCTGTTACAATGTGTGACTGGCAGTCAAATCACAATCCGTGGCAATGGGGTTATAGATGTGAACCGTTGTCATCCCCCAGTGCTAATGTTTTGGAATCTGTTTTTAGAGGTTACTCCCTTGAGAACAGGGTCTGGGGCCTGAAACACAGGCTGTAATGCATGTGACAAGACTGGAAGGGAAAAATATAGAAATTTACATAATCAATCAAATCTGAAAGATAATTGTCAAAGTCAGCAGTTCTCAACCTGTGGGCAGTGATCCCTTGAGTGTCCAACAACCCTTTCACAGAGGCTGCCTAATTCCATCAGAAAACACAGATATTTTCATAATAATTCATAAGAATAGCAAAATTATAGTTACAAAACAGCAACAAGAATAATGTTAGGGTTGGGGGTCACCTCAACATGAGTAACTGTGTTAAAGGATTGCAGCATTAGGAAGGTTGAAAACCACTGGACTCTAGGTGGAGGGTCACTTTAAACTGGCATGCATATTTAAGTGCTCTAAGCTCATGTAACAAAGGGGCAAGTCTCTGTGTTGTAAGAAGGGAACAGATACAGCATATAAACAGATTTAGAGTAAAAACCTACCTCTCTTATCTATATAACCTTTGATTTTACCAATTTTATTTTACCATTCTGAGTTTCAATTCTATTATTGTATGTGTGTAAGTGTGTGTGTGTGTTTTATGCAGACAAGTGTATACAGATGCATACCTGTGCAAGCATGCAAATCCATAGATGCTGAAGACACTAAGTATGCTTTTATGTTTTTTTAAATCACTCTGTTATTGCTTTGAGCCAGGGACTTTCCCTGAATCTGGAACTGGCTGCTTCAACTAGGTTGGTAGCCAAATGTTCCTGAAATCCTCATATCTCTGCTGTCCATACCATTGTAGTTACAAGTATATGTAAGGCTAACTTACTACATGGGTGGTGGGATCTGGATATGGTCCTCAGGGCTGTGTAACAAGAGCTCATAACCACTGAGATATCTTCAACTCCATCCATTCTCTTATCTTTACAATTGCAGAAATGCACCTGCCTCAAAGGCAACAGAAAGAGGTGAAAAGGCAATTTCCTGAGTAGACTATTTACTCTTCAGTATGAGTTCTTATCTGTTGTTATAGTGATGAAGGAAACTCCTCTTCCACCAGAATTACATACCAATATTGAGAAATCATGGAAAGAATTGAAAGTTCAAGCGTTAGGAAGACAATTCATTTCTCAAAGTACTTTCCATGTGGCACATAAGGATCTGATTCCAACCTCCAGGATATATGTAAAACAAATTCAGGCTTAGTGGTGCACACTTGTTATGAAAGTGCTGGGGCAACAAAAACAGGATGATCCCTGGGGTTCCTTGTCATGTCGTCCTGTCTACTAGGTGAGTTCCAAATCAATCAGAGATGCTGCCTCAAAAATCAAATAAACACATGAAAATTAATAAACTGACCAAGGTGGGCTTTGTTTGAGGAATGATAGCCAGGGTTGTACCATCGTCTCCACATACAATCCACACACAATTAAACACAGAAGTGGACCTGTACACACATATACACAAGCAGAGAAAAGGAACCAGGGGCACAGTGTTTGGACTGCTGACAACTAATGAAGCTCTTGGTAGGGTTTCAGCTCATTTATGACCCATGTCACATACCAGTTGTAAATAAAACAAAGAAGTGGGTATACTGTACCAGTGATTTCTAATGCCACTGAGGGAGAAGGGGCAAACACACATCCTCTGAACTTGGTGATAGCAAATCTAGACATTCAGAATATGGCTAGGTGATCCTGCCTGCCTTTGCAAATCTCCTCACAATTTATACATTACTTTATAAAGAACCAAAGTTCCTCCATTTTGTTCTCTGCCTCCATCTTAGGTCTTGTGTAAGCTATTTCCTATAAAACATTACAGTCCTCAGAAAAGGCTAGGGGCAAAAGTAACAGGGTAGCCACCAGGAAAGTACAGACAACCATGGAATGTTATCAGCCGAAGGTCAGCTGATAAGAAAACCTGACAAGCAACAAGCAAGGTTCAAAAATAAAATTTGTATAAAGTCCCTAGATGCTAGCCAATCAGGATTGAACCTGTCACCCCACACTCTGCTAGTGTAACTTTTCTGTTTTTTGCCTTTAAATAATGCCCTCTAGAAGGTCACAGTACCTCCTCTTGCTGCTGCACTGAAGAGGTCCCTGCCGACTTGTAATTGTGTGCATGATAATAGAACTTGCTTTTGCTTTTCAGTGAGCCAGTCTTCCTGGTCGTCTTTTGGGGTCCCCACAGACCGATAACACTTTTTGATCACAGTGGTAGTAATAAAATAACTAACTAACCGAACTTCCCAAAAATTGTCAAGGGACAGCACAAATGATAACTCTAAAATGCATATAATCACCAGGCAGTGGTGTCATATACCATCAGTCTAGGCACTCAGGAGGCAGAGGCAGGCTTCAAAGTGAGTTTGAAGACAGCTGGAGCTGTTACACAGCGAAACCTTGTCTCAAAAAAAAAATGTATATAATTCACACCAGCCAAAGAGAAATAAATTTAAAAATTAGGAATATTGAGTTGGATTTTAACAGTGGAGAAAAGAAAAAACCAATATATTTTGAATGATTATTCTACTTGAGATGGCATATCAGGCACTTGGAAGATACCCAAGTTTGCTCTGTTCAGTATCAATCATCTTGGGATCCACTGTTCTCATTGCAGAAAAGAGAAGTTTCATCATCACAGATCAGTGGATTACAGAGTGACTGACCAAGCCCTATGAGATTCCCCTCCCTAGATGATTTAATTTGGCAAAGATATTTTCTGGAAGGTAAATTTAAGATATTTCATGAGAAATCTAACTGAGAGTGCCATGCTGGATCTGGCTTGGCATTCCTGGAATGATCTTCTGAGTTTAGAGGTGAGGATTAGATAGAAGAAAATAATCTATAGAAAGTGGCAATTCTGAGAACATGTCTTTGAGATAATATGTTCTAAACCTAACGGTAAGGTATTTTATCAAAACATTAGTTCCATGATTGTAATGAGACTCTTTTCCATGAAACTTTTAAATGTTCTTTAGCACAAGATAGAACTCTATATCATCCTACATTGTACTTGGTTCTGCTATTCATGTGTTTCATAGAAAATTATATTTTCAGTGGTATCGTCAAGGTTATCCATTCACTACTATAATATTCAATTTCTTTTTGTTGTTGTTTTTTTGTTTTGTTTTGTTTTGTTTTGTTTTTTCAAGACAGGGTTTCTCTGTAGCTTTGGAGCCTGTCCTGGAACTAGCTCTTGTAGACCAGGCTGACCTCGAAATCACAGAGATCCACTTGCCTCTGCCTCCCGAGTGCTGGGATTAAAAGCTTATGCCACCACCACCCAACAATATGCAATTTCTTTACATACTGTTATTAGATTGGCAAATTCTTTATATGTGAAAATATTAGCAAATTAAAAGCTACTTGAAATTATTTCTAAATAAAATATAAAATTTGGGGTGATGAGAACTTAAAAAAGCATAATGTAAGGTCTGAAATTACTCAATAACTGCTTTAAGAGACAACTAAACTACCTTAAGATAGCCTATAAGACTTTGGGGGAAATGAGTACTCTGCTGTAGGCATTATTTTATAGTCTATTTTACCCTAGCATTCTTGTTTTGAAGAGGAAACTAAAATTTCATAAAATTCCAAGGTAATATTGTACATTTGTTTTTATCTTATAACTTTTATAATTTAAAAAGTATAATGTTTATGAATGAAACTCTCAATACAAATGTCTCATATACTTAAAGAAGCATCCCCCTTTGTTGTCTACTCAAACTTTGAAAATTAAACCTCAACTATTTTTAAGGTTAAGGCTATGATGGGACTTTCAAATATGCATTCTTGTCTTTTATTGCAATTGTATAAATTTAATATTTCCATAAGATGGGATAGAAAACCCAGCTCCTCTTGTTTGACAAATAAAAGGAATGTATGATTATTTAAAAATAATGATTCTAGGTGATGTGACTTTAATGTCAAAGAGAAGAAATAATAATCTACAGTCTATGCATGTGTGCTAACATAACATGTTATTAAAGTTTGTAGCTCCACAAAAGCATGAGGTTATCCATACTAGTTAACCAGAGTCTATAAATTAGCAGATGTGTATATTCTTAGAAAAGTTACAAATGGAAACTTACAGCTTTAGCCTGAGTATTTACAGCCCTCCATTTCTTTGAGATTCTCCAAAAACATTTTATAGAAAGCAGAACTAACAGAAATTCCAGACACATTCATTTCTATGATAGTCTTTGCAAAGACATATTGAGAGCAGTCCTCACATGTCAATATCCCACTCCTAGAATCTGTAATATAGACTTCATGACAAATATGTTGAAGAAGGAAGTGAATTGTTATTTACTAAACTGAAGTTGGAATGGAGAGATTTTACTAGATTATAACATTGGGTCCTGTGAAATAAAAATAGCCGTAAAATACAGAAAAAGAGAACAATAAAACTGAGAAGAGGAAGTTTCATGAGGATCATACTGATGACAACAATGGGAAAGAGTGGATTGGCTAATAAAAACAGAGGAAGTTGGCCACAAGCCACAGATGATAGGTGGTATATAGAAACTTAAAAGGTATAGGAAAAGAAAGAACATAAATTTATTTTGAATATAGCCACAAAATTCATGGTGATTCTTATACTATTAATAAGATAAGAATCTTTTTATTTTTCTGCTTCTCAAAGAAAGAACCAAAAATATGAAAATGGACTTGAAATCTGGCATTAGGAACAGGAGAGTTAGCTCTGTCAAGAAAGAGATGAACTTATAGGCATGGGGTCCTCAGTTCTATCCCCAAAATCAAGGTTAAAGAGCTGGATGTGAGAGTGGAAATATAAAATATCTACACTGAGGAGAGAGAGATAGACAGATACCTGGACCTCGCTAGTCAACCAACTTTAACTATTTAGTCAATTCCATACCAAGTGAGGGACCCTGCCTCAAAAAAAGAAAATCAGTGAATGGTGTCTGGGAAATAAGAAACAAGGTTGTCTTTTGGCTTCAACACATGTATTATGTACTGGTATACACATGTATAGATAAAAGCACATATGAATGTGAAAATGTGAACACATCAATGTGAATATATTTGTATGTACAGACAGAGAGTCAAGAGGAATCTTGAGATGGCTTGAGGCAAAAAAAATGATAATCCTGGTAGGAAAATCCTCATTAATGTGAACAGATGTGACTGATAATACCAATAACAGGGACTCTGGTCTGTGAGGGCTCAAAAATAATAGACAAGAATGGGGGCTTCCAAAATAAATTTTCAAATAAGATATTACCTCTGAGAATTTCACACAGCCTATTGGTCAAAAGAAATACATTCATTCAAAGCATTTTTGATGAGGGCCCCGACAAAATGAAGATATTCTGGGGAATTGAGGAAAAAAATTACCCTAGTTATAGAAAGCTTAACAAAACCATGTGAATCAAAATTTATAAGGACAAAATTGGACATTTAGCAGAGATTTCAAAGTGAAATGGTATAGTCTAGGTGTCTCCTGCAAGATGTAGGAAAATGTGAGAAAATAAAGCATCAAGATAAAAACTTTTAAGTAAAATGGAGTCTGTTATTTATGACTTGAAAATTAGTGGTATTCACATGCCAGGTTCATTACGAAAAGTAGATTCACTTTTAGAAAGCATGCTTTATAGAAAACTCCAAGGATATAGAAACTTAAACTTTGCTAATATAAAGTTTTAAGAAATCATTTCCTGTGAAAGTTCTGTGAAGAAAATGTTGAAATGGGTTGCAAACTGAAAAGGATATTTTTCAATATTTCTTTATAAAGATATGACATAAATAACATAGAAATTATCTCAAAACTCAATTATTCAAAGACACAAAATTCAACAATTTAATTAGAAGACTAGAAAATAACACGAACACATTTTAATAGGGAGGGTATAGAGATGACAAGGAAACTCATGATAAGGAGTTCACTGATCACTAAGGAAAAGGCCAAAACCTTGTAAGGTACTACTGTACACATTAAATCAAAAGATAAAATTAACAAAAGATGCTCCTTCCAGTGCTGTGTTGGTCTGAATGAGAATACCCCCCACAGACTCATGTGCTTGAGGAATGAATCAGTCCCCATTTCGTAAAACTGTTTAAGAAGGATTAGGTGGTATGTCCTTCTTAGAGCAGGAACCGTCTTGTGGTTTCAAAAGACTTCCTCCCTTCCCAGTGTTCTTTCTATCTCTGGCTTGTAGACATGAGCTCCCAGCTGCAACTCCAGCCGTCAACTACCACGTCTTCACTCTACTGTCATAAACTCTAGCCCTCTGGAATGGGAAACCTAATAAAACTTTTTATTTATAAGTTTCTCTGGTCATGGTATTCTATCCAAACAGAAGGAATGTAACTAAGACAAGAAGTAGGATATAGCTATAGATCTGAGCATGTAACTTTCTAGAGAAATGTGCAAGACTTTCAGATATTGGACTAGAAAAGGATTGGAGCACTCCAAGTAGAGCTTAGAAGACACTAGTGCTTAGAGAAATGTGGAGTATGGTGTCCTACCTCAAGAGATTTCAGCAGGGAAACACAATAGCCAGGGTAGTCTCATGATGTTTTTGGAGAAGAATATGACTACTTTCTGCACTTATCCTAAAAAATTTCCTGGAACTAAATTTAAAAGTAGTGGACTAATTTCAAAACTACTTCATGTAGACTCCATCATTTGGTTATTAGTAATCTTTTTTCTCTTGTTCTTCGGCATGAGGACACCCAGTTTTCCTAGCACCATTTGTAGAAATGCTTTCTTTGTTCCATTGTATGCTTTTATCATCTTTCTCAACTACTAAATAGCGTCTCTGAGGAACCTGTTTTTCAGGCTTTCCATTTCAACAGCAGACGAATACTATACTGGCAAAAATAAGTTCTGTGTCCCAAGACATAGTATAGATATACTGCCAAACAGTCACTCAGCATTCTTGGGCCAGCCCTGGAGTGAACAGGATGCACTAATGTCTGGAAATCTGTGTAGTAGTTCTATCAGGAAAGTGGGAATCACCAACCATTAGTATGATTTCCTCTCCTCCTCAGACTGCAGCATGATGACATCAGCGGGTAAGGAGCACAAGTCCATCAATGTCTTGGCTACAAGGTCATCAGGGCTGGCATCCTTCTGTTACACACAACATATCACATGTTCAGGAAGCCATTGAGCTTTATTTTCTTTCTGTGAAAAAGCAGAAATAAGCCCTCAACCCCATATTAAAACATGGTCAGGTCCTTTCCATAATCCAGTGCAAGGGTTTCTCCATTTCCCTTAATCCATTATGCCCAAATCTATCCCAGCAGATTGCCCACAGGTTTCTACATTCAAGAAATTTAGGATAAAAAGGGCACGATTTAAGGCATTTTGTGGCAACTTAGGGTATAATTACCCCATTTTCATATTTTGAATTTGTGTTTTCAAGGAGGCATGGACAAGCTCCACATTTCTTTAATCTGGAGTTTTATAAGGAATGCCTGTTTTATGTTCATTATTCCATTGGGAATAATATATCTGGGTCCATTATCTATTTTTATAATTTTAGAAACTTGCACGAGTTAGCACATGCTTAATGGCTTCCTCAGTTTGTGCCCTGGCCATTAAGAAACCTAAACATGTATTGGTTGTCATATGAACATGTCTTAATTTGCCAAATTCTACAATATGAATAGCATCCATTTGCCATAAATGGTTAGGAAGCAGGCCTTGAGGATTTAGTCCATGATGAGCTACAGGTAAATATTGTGGGTATATATCACGTTGCTTAACAATCTGATGAGCAATTTCTCTTGTTAATCCAAATAGTTTTCTTAAACTTTGACCGTTTTGATGATGTAAAACGTGTGATCACTGAGCAGGTTCAACTTGAGATAAAGTGATCAATTGAATAAATTGATGAGCGAAAGCATCACCTTCAGCCAAAGCCCTGGGAAGATAGGAATGTGCTCCGCTAGGATGCACAAAGCATGGCAATTGTCTTTGCTGGACGGCATCTTGAATTTTCTAGAACTGTCTTTTATCTTGACTATTACTAGTTCCAATGCAGGTAGCAATTTCTATTACCTGAAGAGCTTTAAAAATGGAATGTCTGTCAGTATATAAATTAAATGTATTATTTGTAATAGGCTGGAATATTACAGCAACAGCTCACAACTCAACTATTTGAGCTGAGACTGGATCTGTTTTCACTACATATCCTTTATCATCAGCAGCATATGCTGCTCTCCCATTGGAAGAACCATCTGTAAAAATTAACATAGTGTCCTTTAAGGGATATTTCATTATAATTTTAGGAAAAATAAAGGAATATACTTGTCAGTGTGTGCCAAATCCCCTCCTCAGTACAATAAACATCATGGGAAGTACTGAAGTTGGTTCAGAGGTACACAGCATCTAGCTATGCACCCTTTATACACAGAGGTTGGCAGTCAACGACAGGTAATATCTTTTTCTCTCCAGGCAATCTAAAACAGGATATTCATGATAGAATGTATGTAGTGATGATGGGTAAGTCTGGAAGGTAGAAGAAGACAAGCTAAGACAGGTACAGTCATTTGTCCAGTAGCTGAAGAACAGGTTTAATAAATAAATTTAAAAGGGAGGCATATGTTGAGACCCATAGATGTGAATTAATTCAATATTTACAAAAGGTCAGAGAGTTCAGGCCTGTTTTTGCTCCTTCAAGGTTATTACAGGAGGTTTGACCCAGGGAGTGGCTTCCTACAGGATGCTTGGCATGAAGAGTGATTGCTGTATGTCCTGTCTAAACAACAGAATGCTTAACTCAGGATATAGTTACTTGATGTTTCAGGTATTGAAGGGATAATTGCTCTGTCTGTTCTTTGTATCATGTTAAAAGAGTTATTTGCCATTTACCTCCCCCCCCCCTTGGACTGGGGTATATATGTATATGGAAAATAAGCATGGCTGAATTCATTATTCAGTGGATTGTTCCTGACTCTATTCTGTGTCTCTGTCTATTTATTTTGTATCTCTGTTTTATCTGCCTGATGTTTATAATCCAAAGGCCACTAACCTCGAACATATGAATCTGTTGAGTCTGAACCCTGGAACTAGTACTTCTAGGATAATATTGAAAAGAAGTGGGACAGACCTGGCTCATTTGTGATTTCAGTGGAATTATTTCTTTTTTTTATTTAGGATGGTGTTGGCTGTGGATTTTTTATGTATAGCATTTATTATGTTGAAGTATACCCCCTCTAGTCTTTTTTTTTTTGGACTTTAATCATGAAAACATACTGAATTTTGTCAAAAGTTTTTTTCTATATCATTGAAATGAACATGTGATTTGATTTATATATTTAAGTCAATATATATTGTTTATTACATTTACTGGCTTGAGTACATTGAACTATCCCTACATTTCAGGGCTTAAAACCAATTTAATTATGGTAGACGATCTTTATGATAAATGTCTGTATTCAGTTTGAAAGTATTTTATTGAGGTTTTTCAAGTCTATGTTAGTCAAAGATAGTGACCTATTGTCTCTTTTTGTGGTACCATTACTTGGCTTTGGTATAATATGATATTGGCTTCATAGGAGTTTAGAGGTGCTCTATTTCTTTCTTTCTTTTTTCATTTTTCTTTTTTTTTGTAGTTTAATAAAGATTGGCTGTATCTTTGTTGCATGCCTGGTAGAATTCTGCTCTGAATCCATTCTACTTCTAAGGTTTTTATTTGAGTTTTCTGTTTGAGTTATTGGATTTTTCTGTTTCATCTTCACTTCAGCTTGAATCTTCTTCAATCTTTTTATCTCTTTTTGAACTCTGTTTCAAATTCTGAATTTTTTTAATTTGCCTTGTGTTCACATGTTCTTGGGCATCACTTAAGCACCTATGTACTTTATGTTTCTTCTCTTTAACTCCACTGAGCATTTGGGGGCAGTCTTTTTTAAACACCTTTTAATTCTTTGATAAAGTTATAATTGTCTGTTAAAATGCTGTGACCCAGGGTTCATCTTGGAAATTCTCATTGACAAATATTTTTATATGATTTTTAGACTTAGTGAGGGAGATACTTCCTTGATACTTCTTATTGTATGTTTTTTTCAATGATATCTGGGCATGCGTTCTTCTTTTGTTAGTACTATATATAGTAAGGATGGGGCAGATTCGGGGAGAAGAGAATATGCCTATTCTGGGCAAGGAAAAGGGCTGCATATGAGGAATAAAGTCAGGTGGACACAAGGACTGTGATGGTGTACAATATGTGTATCCTGATGCAAAGTTGGCCTGTGCGGGATGTTAGGGAGGGTGATTACAGGGGAGAATCAAGAGGTTCGCTTGACCAGACACTGGGCAAGGATATCCAAGGTCTCCCTAGGTATAGAGATTGAATTTGACATGGAAGAGCCTGTTGGTTGGAGCAGGCAAAATGAGTTTCTGTAGAAGTCTAAAGGTGGGTTTCAGTATAAGCAAGCATAGCCAGACTAGGCTGGGGCAATAGAAAAAAAGGCCTGTGCTATATCTGAAGAGTTGAGGATGGTCTACGGAGTGTATGGGAAGATCAGGGTGCAATTGACTAGACCATGGAGAAGGTTAGAGGTCAAATGTAAGTATTGAATCTTATGCTGATCTACAATGAAATAAATCAAATGAAACAAAATGAAATGTAAAATGTACAATTTGAAGAGAAAAGGAGCACTAAAAATTAATATTGGATCAAAACTTGTGCTAAACTAGATAAGGAAATAAAGGGGAGGCCTGACCTACAGTGGAATAGAGAGGTCTGCCCTCACGGCAAGACTCCACTCATCTAAGATTGCACCTTGGGAAAGAAAAAAGTCTCAGGAATTTTTTGCTTTAAAATAACAATAAATCAAAATTGTTGAGAATGTGATTCAAAAGAATCAGTGTTCACACCAAGTTATCTGATGTCTACGCAGGAAATCTATCTTTAGAGTTGAAGGATGCAGGTGTAGAGGAACTCTGAACTCTTCCTTGCCCTTCCAGTTGAAAAGAGCACTGAGAACAGACATGTGACAAGGATTCATTATATAAAGCCTCTGGAGAACATTGTGTGAATCTGTGAAGATAAAGCATGAAGTACATTGGAAACTCCAAGACATTGGAGATGCCAGAATGTGGGATGTCTGCCTAAGAGAGCTACAGACAGGGAGTGGAACTTGCTGAAAATGAGAAGTATATTGAAGAGAGAAAAAACAGAAGGGCAGTACTTGCTAATATCCTGTCATCAGACATGAAACTACAGAATTTGGAGTTTGCCCTGACAGTTTTCCTTCTTTGGTCTTACATTCCTCACTATGCTCTCATCCCTCCTCACTGAAATGGTAACATATACCATTATCTGCTGGTATTTTGCAATTTGGATTTTTATTTCACAGGGTGTTACAATTAAGAGAATTGCCTTTAGTCTCAAGATATTTTGGATTTGGGACCATTAAACAGTATTGAGACTGATAGACTATAGGAACTTTTGAACTTAAAGTAAATGATTTTACACTGTGAGATGACCATGAGCCAATGGGAACAAGGTAGTGGAATATGGTTATTTGAATTAGAATGGTTCTCATAGGCTCATATGCTTAAATACTTGGTATTCAATGGTAGAACAGTTAGGAAAAGATTTGAAGGTGTGGCCCTTTTGGAGGAGGTGTATCACTGGGAATGGTCTTCCAGATTTTAAAAAAGCATCTTCATTGCCTTGTGGACTCTTTGTTTCCTATTTGTATATAAGGATATGAGCTCTTAGCTTCTGTCCCAGTGCCCTGCCTGCCTGCGTTTTCCATACTTCCTACCATAATTGTGATAGGCTTTATTTCTTTGAAACTGCAAGCCCCAAATAAATCCTTTTTATATATGTTGTTTTGGTGATGTTGCTTTATTACAACAACATAAAAGTACCTAACACTGATGGATTCAATCCCAATGTATTCATAGCATAGTATACATTGTCTATAAGGTGAGATTGTATAATGCACCCAAACTAGTATGTTTATATGTCAACAAACTCACTGTACCTTTTCCATATTCTGTAAGTTGACAATACTATGAATATATTCAAACTAAGAAGCATCATAGCTCATAACAGGCCTTATATGTGTTCAAAACATTAAGCTAACCTACAGTTGTGTAAATGCATATTTTATAACTAGACATTGACTATTTATACTTTTTTCATACTGTGTTATACTGAAATTTGCAATAAAATCAAAGCCTACATTGATATACTTTTACATGATTATAAACTGAAATTCTAATTTCAAATATTGTAAGTTAGGGAATGTATTAAGGTGGCAATGATGGTATTTTTTCCAGTAAGTAAAATACGCTATAAATCAAAACTTCTGTTATTAGTTTCGTTTTTATTTTAGACAGAACCTTACATATTCCAGTCTTACCTTGAACCCACTATAGAGCCTAGGATCATTTTATCATTTTATATCTCATCTTTTAGTCACGTCAGCAATGAGCAGGTGTTAGACATAACACGTCCTTAGAAGGGGAACTCTTGTCCTTGGAAACATAAACCTCAGACAAGTAGTTTCATTTTATCTAGGAATACAAAGTTTCTGTCTCATAATTGCTATCATGGCCCTTCTTTTTTCTCACCCTTTCTTTATCTCCTCTAGTGACTCTGCATCTGCTGAAATATATTTCTTTGTATTTTCTTATGTACCAAACACCATGGGGGTTTATTCATAAATGGTAGAGCTAAATAATTCTGCTTTTGTTCCTCAAATATCATATACTTATGACTATCATCCTCATAACTTTGTATGGAATGGGGTCATCTGGTGACTCAATTGTACTCCTGGGTGGTTCCCACCATATATCCCTGATCCTAAACTTTATTAACCCATGAGCCTTACGTGTTAGAATGCCTAATCTTGTAAGGGATTTTTTCTAATTTCTTTATTCCCAGAATGGGGGGTTTCCTAACAACATCTTAACCTATGTTTGCTCCCAAATCATCAGTCTTATTTATGAAAAGTTCCTGCTGCTGTAACTCATCCATAATACCTCCCCATTGATCTCTTTTTGCTTACAACCAGAATTTGCACAAGGGCTTGAAACACTGGAGGCATCTTGAGCACTGTATTAGTATCATAATCAGAATTATCAATCCCAGGAACATCAAGGGGTTCTCTGGTAAAATTATACGTTTTGGCCAAGTATAGCAAAGAACATTATCAGGAAACAGGAAAGAATAACAGAGGCAGCTAGCCATCTATGATAGCGGTGAGTATATAATCTTGAGTTCAAGTTCATGACCTGAGCTGATTGCTAAGGAACCGCCGGAGGCCTATCGGCGAAAGGCATGAACCCCCCAGCCTGTGTCCTCCGGACCAGAGGCATTGTTGTCACACAGGCGACACCGCTGTGGGTGTGGCAGTCATTGTCTCCAAGAGGTGGTGACCTCACTGAGAAAAAAAGAAATCAACAGGAGAGAAAAGATGATGAGGGACAAAAAAGGGAAGATAGAAATTTCTAAAATTTATTAGATTCATGTATGAAACTGGCAAAAATATATTTTTGATATTTCAAAAGTAACTCTAGTATTGGGGCAATGCCTACATTTTCATGAGTTTCTCCATCTTAGCTGGTCAGCACATTTCATATGGTGAAGATCAGAAATAAAAACACTCCCAGTGATTTGAGTAGCAAAAGGACAAAGTAACCACTTTGAAATACATGCTGAGAGAAGCTGTCGTGTTGGAACCTGCACAGAGCATTTTGTTCTCTAAGAAAAAGATCAGCTTTCAATAGGAATGCCGTTAGCAGAGGCCACTTAAACTGTCAGAAAAGCAGCTAGTTGGTCTCGGAGCCCTTTGTCTGAGCGAGACAAAAGTGTCAAGATGCTGTTTCACTGCAGTCCTTCCCACCCATAGCTCTGCCTTTTCTGCCCTCTCTTCCTAAATGATCCCAAGAAGTAGGGGGGGAATTGTGGTATAGATGTCACTTAGTTACTTAACGTCTCATTTTGGCCAGTTAACTTCTGTCCACTATAAAAAGAAACTTCTCTGATAAGGGTTGAGAACTCTACTAATCTATGCATAGAAAAATAAAGACCTAGGTATCCTGTAAAAAGAAAAGAAAAGGCATATTTTTGTAGAGATGGGAATAGAGCTTTCCGATGTTGCGGCTTCCCTTCATTGATTCACAAGCTGGTCTTGCAGAACTTCCTTTGGTGTTATTTGAGAAAGGATGAATAGGTGTCTCTTTTTCGCATCTTTTTTTTTTTTTTTGCAAGCTGTAAGCTCTAAGAGTGGCTGAGAATTTCACTTATTCATTATATTATGCTATGAAACAAGAGACCATTTACTCATGAACCGTATAGCTCATGTTTACTTTCTTGAAATAATGACCCAAGAATGACTTGTTTTATCAGTTCACTTCTGATTTTTGATAAATTCCAAAATATTTGAAACTTAACATTAAAAAGAAATGTTCCTATTTCATCTAAAAAAAAAACCGTTGCATCTTATCTTTGGGACTTTGCAAAGATATGTAGACAGAATGGTCTAGCTCAATATTTTCTAGTTATACAGGCAACATTCACTACATACATGCTGCTTCCTACTGAGAATTTATTTACACAATCCAGATATAAAGTATTCTTTAACACTTTTCTTTGCAAATTTTAATTCCTACTTCATATATTAATCTAACCATCTATGGAATGCAATTTCTGAAATAAAAGTGATACCTATGTTGAAAAATGTTTGAGGCTGGTTAACTGATTGGAATATTTTGATTGCAGACAGTGGGATGATATTGGTTCCTGAAGTAAAAGTATCCTGTGCTATGTTAATCTACTTAATAACCACCTGTTATTCTCCTGTGTGTCTGACCTAACTTTTTTTTACTATATATTTAGAATTTGAATTTTAAAGATCAACAGCTTTCACTAAAGAAAAAGCTCAAAATGTCATCTGGTAATGCCATATCCTAAATCAGAGTTTTGTTTGATTTTCCATAATCCATCTAACTGATAGCTCCAACAGTCTGTATTTTTAAATGTTTGAATGTGTGGATTTATGTGTATATGATTTGTGTATGTGTGTGTGTGTGTTTGTGTGTGTGTGTGAGATAGATAGATAGATAGATAGATAGATAGATAGATAGATAGATAGATAGATAGATAGATATTGCAGGATGAATGTGAATGTGCATGAGGAGGGTGCACATGTACCACAGAGTTTGTGTGAAAGTCAGCAGATTATTTCTGGTGTTTATCCTTACATTCCACCTTTGTTGAGGAGGTTCTTTGATTTTTACAACTGTGCTGTGTACATCAGACTAGGTAACCCACAAGATTCTGTGAATTTTCCTATCTCCAATTCTTAGGATACTGGGTTTACAGATACATGCAACTGTGCCATGTATTACAAAGGTTCTGAGAATTCAAACTCAGACTCTCATACTTGTATGCTCTTCATTTTACCAAAGAAATTATCTCCTGAGTCCTTGTTTTGTTTATTAACTATAAAAATTCTTGCAAATATTTCCCCAATGAAAGGTTTCACTTAATACACTTAAATTTTAAGTTCCCAGATCACAGCCCCTCTCATTTGGCTAAGAATAGATGATATTTTATTCCCTTTGAGTTAAATATATTTTGCATTGGCATATAATTTTTATGACTCATCCTCTCTTGCTGATATATTGCATAGAACTCCATCTCAACTCTGCTATCTTTCTGAATCAGTAGATGGCATACTGTCATTTGAGCCTATACATTCAGTAGCATCACATATAGGTGCTATTGTATTTCCTTAAAATTGAAAACCTTTATTACCCTTTAAATATTAATTCATATGTATGAGTAGGTCAGGGATGTCAGGGAAGAATGAATGTCATAGTACTCCTGTGGAAGTCAGAGTACATCCTGTGAAGGTTGGCTCTCTTCTTCCACCATGTTGGTCCTCAGTTTCAAACTCAGGTCATCAGTCTTCAAGTAACTCTTTTACCCATTTAACCCTTTCACCAGCATATGCTGTATTTCTTGAATTATAGCAGAATGCAATTCCAATCCAAAATAATTGAATATATATATAATATTTCATTGATGTATTAAAATTTAAGATAACATTTGCAAAACATGAAAAAGTATAAGACCATTGATCATCTATCTTTTAAGGTGTTATACAATAAAATGTATTTGACATTTCCTAATGATATGCAAATATGTCCTTTCATGAAGAAGTAGGTTCTATCCAGAAATCCTATTAATAAAAGAAGAGAAAAATGGATCCAATCATGGTGATTGGTTATGAAACTTTTAGATAAACCTGATGAAGAACTCCTGGATGCTAACCAAGACGTGGTGAATTCAATTGACCAAAGTATATTACATGAAGCAACTGAGAGAAAAATAAGAAACAACAACTGTATAAGAATGGAATTTCATAAAAAGATTTGGCAGTGACTCTTCTGTTTCTATTATTTGAAACACATTAAGGAGTATAGGTATCAGCTCTTCTTGGAAGTTCTGGTAGAATTCTGCATTAAAACCATCTTGTCCTGGGCTTTTTATTTGGTTGGGAGGTTTTTGATGACAGCTTCTATTTCCTTATGACTTAGATGTCTATTTAAATTGTTCACCTGGTCTTGATTTAATTTTGAAATATGGTGCTTATCTAAAAAAATGTTCATTTCTTTTACATTTTCCAATTTTATGGCATACAGGTTTTTGTAGTAAGATGTAACGACTCTCTGAATTTCCTCAGTGTCTGTTGTTATGTCCCTCTTTTGATTTCTGATCTTGTTCATTTGCATGTTATCTCTGTGCCTTTTGATTAATTTGAATAGCGGTTTGTCAATCTTGTTGATTTTCCTCAAAGAACCAGCTCTTTGTTTCATTGATTCTTTGGATTGTTTTCTGTGTTTCTATTTTGTTGATTTCAGCCCTCAGTTTGATTATTTCCGGTCTTCTACTATAAAAATCACAAAACTGGAAGACTATATATTAGTATATAAATATATACATGTATTTTATATATACACATTAGTAATATATCTGTATTTATGACAACTCAAAAAGAGTAAGGGCTAATTTTGTTTGGGTATGTTTTCTTTGGGTTGGTGTTGACACAGAATATTATATCAAGAAATTTGTGGTGGTAAAAGTGTATTCATCCTCACGGAATCCAGAAAGCAGAGAAAGGAATCTGGCCCACAGTGTCATATCTAAGGGCAAGATATTTGTATTCCCTTAATAGTATAAAGGCAAAGGCACAGGGATATAAAAATTATAATCCAAATGTGAAAACTGTTGGAAGGAGAGAGGGCCTGCTTTTCATCCCAGCTAGCTTACACCAGAAATAATCACACTGAAACTGTATTCATTTAAACATTGCTTGGCCCATTAACTCTAGCCTCTTTTTGGCTAACTCTCACTCCTTGATTTAACCCATCTCTAATAATCTGTATTCACCATGAGGTTGTGGTTTACTGGGAAAGATTCAGCATGTCTGACCTGGCAGCTCCATGGCAGCTCTCTCTCTGTCTCTGCCTTCCTCCTCCCAGCATTCAGTTCTGTCACCGTGCCTACCCTAGCACCAGGCCCAAAGCAGTTTCTTTATTCAACCAATGAAAGCAACACATTGTCATAAGGACCTCCTACACCAGAAAACTTCTAGGACATTTTAGAAAGCAGAACTTAAGCACACATTAAAAGAAGCATACACCATACACCATAAACAAGTGAATATTCTACTAGCCTGCAAGGATAATTCAATAAAACATTATATTTATCTTTATCCAATGTGTGCTATATCCACTAACTCTACAATGACTGTAGAGTGAAGTCAAGTTAGTTCAAATGAAAACAACTTTTATTCTTAATAAACTAGCATTTTGAACTTCAGAAATTGTTCTCTTGACATATAACACACGACCTGTAATGCTTAAGAAAGATCATGATGCATGTCAATTATGCATAGACTTTGTCTCCAAAGGCTTTTAAGGAAAAGCCATTTCTTACTATTTCCCTACCCATCACTTTTGCATTAGTAAACTATATTATGTTGCCAGACAATAATATAACCAAAAGCAATGAAGTCAAATACAATAGGCAGACAATATTTGCTTATAATGATGACTTTCCCACTGTTATTAAATATACTTAAATATGAGCAACTTGCACCAATTTGTTATCTACTTTTCTTCTCATAAGAAGGAAGAATTATGCTAGTAGATAACTTTGAAGTGGCTATTCTCAAGCTAATCTCTTACTTATTAATGATGACATTAAAGTCTCATCTGGGATAATAATGAAGACGAAAGCTGATCACCTAACAAGGAAGACACAAAATGTGTGGCATTTGAAAAATGGCAAGAGTATAAAAAGGATAGAGTTGTTTTTCTAAGATTACTGAAACAATAGAATGATGCAGTCATGTTTGTCTTTAAATACTTTTACTAAATATTTGTAACATATACTATTCTATATTAAATGCCTTATTAAGGCAAGTGTGTTGAAGGAAGGAATACAGAGAACCTTGTCCTGACAAGTCACTAGAAAGTATTTGTAAAGGGAATCCTGAATAAACAAGATGTTGTCAGGAAGCACTCACTACTGCATAAGTCTCACGTAGTTTTTGAACAATAAAATATTGAAATAGACAAATAATGTAACTTTGCCCTGTGCAGAAGTAGATTTTGACCCAAAACTTTTCTTGACTGACGTCTCTGTTTCATGATTCTTCTCCACATTGAGTTTGTTTTTCACAACAGAGTTATGTTCTCAACCACACACTTTAGGAAATTCATATCTTTCTTCTAAAGTTCTCAGTTTTCAGAGATCGATTGACTGTCCCTATTCCCAATAAGCAATTATGGAAGAGATGATCTGATTGGCATTCATTGGGCTGTGGGATATCCTAAATCAATATTTCTCATTATTAGTATAATAGCATTACATGATAAAATGAGTTTCCAAATAGTTCAGGTTATTAGATTCAAGTACAGAGCATGCCCTTGAGCCGTGTGATTATGATTATCACAATAAATGAGGCAGCATCATCCTGTGCAAGAATTTTTCAATAATTATATATCATAATAGTTGTGGTTTTATAGAAGATATGTAAGGGAGAAAGACTTGGAAGGAACTTTCAAACACCTAGGCAATGAAATGAAATCAGACCTTTAGGCAAATTGAGAGTTTTTTAAGATTCTTAGACATAAGGTCCTCTTCTAAACCCTTCAATTACTGTTGGGGCAATTTTTGATGATGTACATGCCAGTAACCAATCTTAATGCACTGTCCTTCAGATCTGATATACTGAAACTTGGTGAAAACAGAACATATCTATGCTGCTTGCATAGACCTGAAACGCCTCCCTATTGTCTAGTACTCTAAAAATTTTCTGGCACATTTATTATAATTTATTGATGAATTAATTTTCCTCCATTGTTAGTACTGTACATAGGCCACAAAAAATAATAGCACATTTATACTTGGAGGTAATATAAAATATGAGTAAAAAGATGTATGTATGTTGATAAATTTAGTAGATTCATCAGCTGAGGTGTCATCATTGTAGGTAATGAAGGATGATGCATGTTCACCAAAACTACTGAACTGCAATATTAAAGCTCTTGCCACTCAAGCATGAGTACCTGTGTTCAAATCCTCAGAACACATTTAAACCAGATGCTGCAGTGCACATCTACAGGTCATGACTCCTAAGGTGAGATAGGGGACAGAGACAGGAGAATATCTGGAAACTTGTGGTAGCCAACCTGCAGTGCTCAGGGTAAAACAAGAAGTAACCCTGTCTTAAAAGAGTTGGAGATCAAAGATTGACAATCAGGTTTTCTTCTGGTACATATATACCATGGCATAATCACCTGCACTGAAACACATAAACATGTACTTATACAGAAATATGCATCACATACACACACAGACACACACACACACACACCGAAAGAGAGAGAAGGAGAGAGAGAGACAGAGAGACAGAGAGACAGAGAGAGAACAAGACCAGTAATGATCCAAGATCAGAGATGAACTCTCACTCGCTGAGTATTGCAGGTACTACCATAGCACTCACCAAGATGAGATTCAGTTGCCTCCTCCCCAAGTTAGCTTTAGGTGAATGCAAACCTAGGAGACTCCTGGGTCCTCCTGATGCTCAGTGCTTTTGGTTCCATCATGATGGCAGCATCAGGACTAACCAGTGTGAAGGTTACATGAGGAGAACTGAAATAAAATGCTGCTTCTGTGGCAGTCTGTCTCTGCTTTAGTGTTATTGTAAGACTTTTTAGTCCTCTGCTCCTTTGGTAACCCACCGTCTTTTTGAGCCATCAAAGCAATTGAAGGGAGTTATGTAGTGGAAAGGTTTCAAATGAGAGTTCCACTCACATTTCAAAAGTCATATTACTGTCGCTTTCTCTGCTTAGCCTTGGGAAAAGAAAAATCATATATCAATATCTAAGGGCTACAAAAGCTCACTGTGCACTTTTTCTTCTAACTGGTTCATAAAACCAAATTTCTAGCTGTGGAACAGAGAAGTTGAATATGAACTCATTCTGGAAGGGCACAGGGACTCATTTCCTGTTTAGTGTTCCATATAAATTTTACATAAAATTTTTCTTGTAAGAGACTAAGGCAATTTCTTCTGTTACCATCAGATACAAAGGAAACTTTACAACAGGACAAAATATACACTTCATTAGATCAAGATATCAACTTGAAGTCTCTTTGTACTTAACTGATATTAAGTACTTCAGTACTATGTATTAAGAATTTTGAGATATTCACATCAAAACAGACACAATTCGCTACCTGGAAGAATAACAAATAATTAAGTGGATAACATCAATGACTAAATGCAATAGCAAAAGAAAAGACATGATGATGTGCTGTAGATATTTCAAATTCTGATTTTCATCAAGCTACTATTATGCTTTAGATCTTTTTGATCTTACGCAAATGAATCTCCAAGTAAGTACACCTCTCTCTCATTTGTTCAATAATTATTTCTAATTACAATCAGGTTCATTCCAACAACTTTTACTAGCTAAATACTAAACATCAATAAACAATGCTCCTATAGTACTTTCCATAATAGAAAAGAATACTTCCAAAAGTTCCATCTCTGTAAGCTAACTTTCTTTGGGCCATTTATTTAGTATGTAATAACCTTAGGCCTGAAATAAAATGGTTGCTCACAATACAAGTAAGATTTTGGGAGCTAGCTATGAGTCTGGGTTTCTGAGTTTTAATAAGAAAGTGATGGTAGGTCAGAGAAAGTCAGAATGGTTCTTCCCTTAGAGTAAGGCCCTTCCACAATGAGAAGACTACAACTGACATTTTTGGATTGTGGGATTGATATTGAGTCAACCTGTAAGAAAAAACTTCTATATAACACAATCATTCGATCTCTCTCTCTCTCTTTCTCTCCCTCTGTCTCTGTCTCTCTCTCTTTGTTTGTATATGTATATTTGTATACATGTTGTAGTATGTTCTTTATGCATGAGTATATAAGTGTGTGTCTCTATGCATAGACATGCATATATACATGAGAGCAAAATATTCCTCCATCATTCTGTGCTTTATTTCCTTGAGACAGTGCCTCTTGCAGAACTAGAAGCTTGCTGTTCTGCAGTGACCAGCAAACTCAGGGATCCAGCTGTTCCTGCTCCAATAGCTTGGATTATAAGCATGAACATGCATACCCAGCTTTTTACTTACATGCATGGGATTTGAACTCAGGTACTCATGGTTATAGAGCAAGCATTATTACCTATTAAGTCCTTTCCCTAGCCTCTCACCTAACCTTTCAATAAATTATCTCCCTGAGAGTACTACAAAATTTTCCTCTGATGTCCATTGAATGGTAGTTATTCACATAAAAAATTAATTCCAGTTAGTCAAGTAGTCACAAGCATATCACTTTTTACTTTATTTAATGTCTTTTATGAAGATCCATCCCAAAATAGAGAGAAAAAAATAGCTATCATATTTAAATGTCAAGAAAATACTTATTCCTATACAAAGTTTGTTATGAATTTTTTCGAGCAGTGAATCATGTAACTCACAGCTTCTATTGTATGCTTCAGCTTCCCAAATACCAGGACTATATTGTGATTCCCTGGGAAGAACTTTCAGGATCTCTACAGCCTGAGTACATTGTGTGAGGGTCAAGTCCCCATTTCAAAGCACATTTGATATTCCATTTCTTCACTTATTTTTCTGACATTTAGGCTAATATAGTTCTACTCCATGTTATATTACTTAACTATATTGATAAAGATTGTAAAAAAGGAGCTTGAGAGATAGGTCAGCAGTTAAAAATGCTTACAGCTCTTGCAAGAAGAACCAAGTTCATTTTCCAATCCATATCCTGTGGCTCACATGCCCTGTAACTTCAGATATAGAGGATCTGATTCCTTCTTTTGGCATGCACCTGCACGAGCTTGTTGCACATAAATTCTGCCAATACACACATGCGTGCACACACATACATACACTTAATAATTAACACATCTCTTTGTGAATATGAAACTGATTAATAAGAAAAAGGATGTTCAATTGTTTGGATTTGTTGTTGTATATATGTGTATGTAAGTGTTATGGCATAAATAAAGAACTCATGTGCCACTTCAGGTGTTGGTCCTCATCTTTCAAATGTTTTTAAGGCAGGGTTTTATTGCTTGCTGCTGCCTACTCCAGGCCAGCTGGCTTGAAAGTCTTTAGGGACCCTCATGTCTCTACCTCTAACTGGAGGAGGGCTTGGGTCATAAATCTGAGCATTACACATCTGGTTTTGCACGGACCTTGGGAATCCAAACTCAGATTCCCATTTTTATGTGTTTTCACTTTACATATCAAGCTAAATTCCAGCCTGTGGAATTAAAACAAGTATTTGGTATGACAAAGTAAACTAACTATGAAGATTTCAACTTTTTCCAAGGACTTTGCCTAGCCTATCAAGTAACTGGAGTTTAGGATCCAAGATTTCTGAGGGAGATATTTTGTTGAAACATAAGGCCAGTATTGCTTAGTAACTATTTTGAAGATAAATGTGATTTTAGAACCTCATTCAATGTCCCAGTTGAATTTCTCTTTTCTTTTTGTCCCTTGGAGGCATTTTCATGCTTGGAGAATTGGGTAAGAGTGCCTGGCAAAATAAAAAATACATATATGATAAATTGAATGCAATCAGTTCTCCACTCCACTCCTGTTTTGAAATGAAAGCAATATAGTATCGTCATTGTAAGAAGTGACAGGCAGACAGAGGCTTATTAAAAATATATTATCTTTACAGTTTAACATGTATTAAATATTTCAGCCCTTTCCCAATTCTTTGCCTTTTGCAGCCTGAAACAGAAGGGGATTCAACAGGGAAATGTTTCATGCCAGGATTCAGCTGAATTATTTCATTTTCTAATCCAAAAAAGCAAATTTCATTACTTTATGCATAGATAAATCTTGTTAAATGTCTATGCTATTTTCCCCTTTCAAATGGGAGAGCATACTCTTTTCTAATAACACTTGGTGATGATTGAAGTATAATGTAACTTTTTTTTTTCAGTAGGTCCCGCTGACTTCTACAAAGTTTGCTCAGAAGCGGCATGTCAACTTCACAATGAAAAGGCAAATGTGAGACACTAGACTAAAATTCTAAAGCCAATACAACATTTGGTACAATACTTGGGGAGATAGAAGCCATTTAATAGGTTCCAAGATACTCATTCTCTGTTGGCTGTGTGTATTAAGACTGTTTCCTACTGACGATGCTAATTTCCCTGTTACTTGAACATGCCTCTGGCTATTGATCTCTGAGAGCCAACATGTTCTGTCCACCAAGTTCAGTCTGTATCAAGCCCTGTTCTAACAGCCATACTGTCTTGTTATTTATATGACTCCATTTGTGAGTTTGGCTTTCTTCTCCAGGGAGTGAATTGTCAGAACAGACAATTAGACATTTATAGAGCAATTTTCACAAGTGGCAAATAGGACTGTGGAACAATTTTACTGGCTTGTCAGACCCAAAATTAATGTCACTCTGTTAATACTAACTGCAAGCCAGTGAGAAGAGAAGTGACTTTGTCATGGAGGTGTACTGTATAATCTTTATAATCACATTTTCTAGGATTTCAATAAATATCTTTAGAAAAAGTTATGCTGCACTTGTTGAGAAAATTTTTATTTTTTTCTTTAGACCCAAAGAAGAGAAAAATTTTAAACACCCTAAATTCTCAATGTCCTATACCAAAAATAGCCGTCAGACAGCTATTCAAAGAGACACTGTAAAAATAACTGAATGGTAAGAGAAAGATGATGTATAGATTATAATATAAGCTATTAATATGGAATACTGGGCATATTTTATAATTAGTATGATATATTATTAATGAATAAGATACAAAATTACACAAATCTATTTTCAAATTCCTCAAAAAGTAGTAAAATAATGATCTCCCATTAGAAACAAGGCACCTAAAGGTTACTTTATTTTTTAATCTCCACATATGTAAATATCTGTGCACATATACATATACACATAAATATATATCACACACATATTTTTATTTATCAACTTTAAACATGGAAAACGATTCTCTGTCTGAGTCATCACTTGACTTTGCAGCATCTTCTAAGTCAAAGAAGCAGGAATTTTATGGATCTCTGACCCCTTCCTGATTACAGACTCAGCTGTATGAGTCTAGTTTTATGATGTCAATCTCTGACAGTGATTTTTACTAATAAAAGCACAACACACTGAAACAAGAAGCAGTGACTGGTTATCAGTCTGTACTGAAAGACCTTACATCAATAAACTATATGATGATTGTGGACAGCAATTGAGACCCAGATATTTTAGCACAAAGTTTAAAGCAGACATCTTGTTTCAGAACTTGCCAGTGATGAGCTGCTGTCAAGATGAAACTACTTATAAGAGAAGAAAAACTATTTAAGTAAAGATTTCATCACATATCTGGGCTGGACAAACTATCTGAACTAGGCAGTCTGCCAACATATACAGTTTCCTAAGAGACTAATCTGGAATAGACAAGTTTTACTCCCAAATGAGAGCAAAAGTCTGTCAGAGGTCCGGTAGTAACAGAGAGTGATGTCCTTGCATTGTGGATGTAACCATTTCTGTCAAATGAGTTAATGAAGAATGGCTGGCAAGGTGGCTCAGCTATTAAGAGTAGGTATTGCTCTTGCAGAGGAGATGAGTTCAGTTGCCAGCACCCACTTGAGGTGGCTCACAATACCTGTACCGCCAGTACCAGGGGATTCAACATCCTCTTCTAAGGCTCGTTATGTTGGGTAGGTTGTTGTTGTTGTCTACTTGATAAAAGCCAGGGTCATGTAAGAAGAGGGAACTTCAGTTGAGAAAATGACTTCCACAGCTTAGCCTATAGGCAAGTCTGCATAACACATCCTTGATTATTTACTGATGAAGGAGGGGCTTCCCACCACTCTGAGCGGTGCTATCCCTGGACAGGCAGTCCAGATGAAGGTAGCCCTTACTCCTAATTAAGGAAACGTCTTTTTGCAACTGAGAGATATCACTGTAGAAAACAATGATATACTAAAATTCAACTGTTGAGCCCAGTCCCAATGGATATATCTACAAAACACTCTCATACTTAATGCTCAGGGAACATTGTGAAAGAAAGGGAAAAAAGATTTTAAGAGTCAACTTGAATAAGTATGACACCAATGAATGTAGTGGGGAGGCTGCTTGTTGGTTCCAGGCCACCTGGCTAGCTTAGCCCCGAAATAAATACACAGACACAGAGGGGACTCCCACATCACCTCCCCTTTTCCATTTTTCTCAGGTTTTTACATGGATTTAGCTGGCCACGTGGGCACCAATTGTAACAGGAAGGGGCTGCTTGTTGGTTCCCGGCCATCCCGGCTAGCTTAGCCCCGAAATAACCACACAGAAACCATATTAATTAAATCACTGATTGGCCCTTTAGCTCTACTTTATTATTGGCTAACTCTTACATCTTCATTTAACCCATTTCTACTAATCTGTGTATCGCCACATGGTTGTGGCTTACTGGCAAGGTTCTGCATCTGACTCTGCTGGGAACCAATAAGCAGCAACTTCCTGTTACAAATGAATATATCAAATTTGATGTGGAAAAATACACGAGGCCTCAACCCTATACAAAGAAGTTAGTAAGCAAAAAATAAAAACTAGGAACGGGGAAGTTTTTCCAGGGAAAAACATACCAATTGGTTGCCCAGTGCCAAAACACCACCACTGAAAATTCACATACAAGTAGCATCACATACACTCTATGGGTTATATTTGGGAATGTATATGCATTAATACATCTAGACATAAGAATGTACATATATGTGTACAATAGCAATTAGTGAAATAGGAGTTCATGAATTTCAAGGAGAATAGGGAGAGGTCTGCATAATAAACTGGAAACCAAAATAGGGGAAATATTGGAATTAAACTATAATCTCAAAAATGAAGGAAAAGGAAAAAGGAAACAAGGCTAGCTGAGCAAGCCAGTAAGCAGTGTTCCTCACGTCTGTGCTTCGGTTCCTGTCTCCAGGTTCCCGTCCTGCTTACATGCCTGCACTGCTTTCCTTCAATGATAGACGTAACCAAGATGTATGAGCCATAAAACCTCTCCTCCACAAGTTGCTTTTAGTCATGGTGCTTTATCACAACACTAGAAAAAACTAAATTAACACAGCACACACAAGCACATATCTATATAAAATTAAAAATAAAATTATTTTTAACTGAGTTACTGAGAAGTAAACAATGTCAACTAATGCAGAGGCTAGTAGATGGTCAAGGTGCTTAGAACAGAGAACATTGAATGCAGCTTACCTGAACATAATGTTAATCATATTCTGTATTATTATAAACTAGCCCAGTTGCAAACAATCCTAGAATTACATATTCAGAAGGTAGCTCTAGTTTTAATTGTGTTTTAGGACTATGTTATGTGTTTGCCCACCAGGTGGGGGAAACACATGTGTAAAGGTCAGAGGATAACTTTCAGGACTCTGCTACCTACTTCTACCACACAGGTTCTAAAAATCACATCAGGACATCAGGCTTGGGGGCAAATACCTTTATACAATGAGCCATACTGTTATACATATATATAGTATATATATATATATATATGTGTGTGTGTGTGTGTGTGTGTGTGTGTGTGTATGTTAACTGAAGGTCATATGTTATTTTTCAGGATTGATTATGTTTAATTTTGAAAACATTGTCATTAGATGAAGGCCTCCTATAATTTAAAATATGCCTTTATAACACATTTCTTATTTCTTTATGTAAAGTAGTGTGATAAAACTAGGAAAAATCCATGATATCTATGTATGTAAGACCGTAGCTTTTGAGATCTTTTAAGATAATCTTAACTGTTCAATGGGTGGGGGTGGGATAGAAGAGAGAGTGGTCAGGTGAGCAAGAGAGAGAGAAGAGAGAGAATGAAAGAGGGGGAAAGGGAGAGGGAGAGAGAGAGAGAGAGAGAGAGAGAGAGAGATGGGGAGACAAATCCATAGCACTTAGATTCTTTTTTTAATATTCTTTTATTTTTCATTAAAAAAATTTACACTTCCTCCCCTTCTCCCAGTCCCCTCCCACTCCCCCACTAACCCTCCTCCCTCCCCCTGTTTCCTTAAGAGGGGGCAGGGTACCCTGCCCTGTGGGAAGTCCAAGGCCCTCCCCCCTCCATCCCGGCCTAGGAAGGTGTGCATCCATATAAACTAGATTCCCCAAAAGCTAATACATGCAGAAGAGATAGGTCCCAGTGCCATTATCATTGGCTTCTCAGTCAGCCCACATTGGCAGCCACATTCAGAGATTCCTGTTTGATCATATGTTCATTCAGTCCTGGTCCAGCTGGATTTGGTGAGCTCCCATTAAATCAGACACACTGTCTCGGTTGGTGGACCAGCCTCTCCAGGACCCAACTTCCTTGCTCATCTTCTCCCACCTTCTGCTCTTCGACTGGACCTTGGAAGCTCAGTCCATTGCTCTGATGTGAATGTGGGTCTCTGTCTCTATCTCCATCCATCGGATGAAATTTCTATGGTGAAGATCAAGATATTCATCAATGTGACTATGGGACAAGGCTAGATCAGGCACCTTCTCCTCTGCTGCCCAAGTACCTAACTGGGGACATCCCCGTGGACACCTGTGATCCACTCTATAGCCAAGACTCTTGCCAATCCTAAAATGACTCCCTTAATATAGATATCTCATTCTCTTCTCCAATATCCACCCTTCCTCCATCTCTACCCTCCCACTTCCCCAAGTTCTCCCCAGTCCTTCCCTTCTCCCTTCTCCCTCCCTCTCTACCTTTCACCCACCCCCACCCCTACCTACACCCCTATTCCCATTCCCGTGCCTCCACCTTTTGCCTGGCGATCTTGTTTGCTTCCAATTTCTAGGAGGATCTATACATGTTTTTCTTGGGGTTCACCTTGCTATTTTGCTTCTCTAGGCTTGTGAGCTATAAGCTTAATGTTCTTTCTTTATTGCTAGGGTCCACTAATGAGTGAGTACATACCATAATCATCTTTTTGGGTTTGGGATATCTCACTAAGGATAGTGTTTTCTATTTCCATCCATTTGTATGCAAATTTAAGGATGTCATTGTTTTTTTACCACTGAGTAGTATTCTAATGTATATATATTCCACACTTTCCTGATCCATTCTTCCATTGAGGAGCACCTAGATTGTTTCCAGGCCCTGGCTATTACAAATAATGCTGCTATGAACATAGTTGCACAAATGCTTTTGTAATTTGATTGGGCATCTCTTGGGTATATTCCCAAGAGTGGTATTGCTGGATCCTGATGTAGGTTGATTCCTAATTTCTTGAGAAACTGCCACACTGATTTCCAAAGTGGTTGCACAAGTTTGCATTCCCACCAGCAATGGATGAGTGTTCCCCTTACTCCACATCCTCGTCAGCATAGGCTATCATTGGTGTTTTTGATTTTAGCCATTCTGACAGTTGTAAGATGGTATCTCAAAGTTGTTTTGATTTGCATTTCCCTGATCACTAAGGAAGTTGAACATGACCTTAAGTATCTTTTGGCAATTCAAACTTCTGTTGAGAATTCTCTGTTCAGATAATTACCCCATTTTTTAATTGGGTAATTTAGCTTCTAATATCTAGTTTCTTAAGTTCTTTGTATATTTGGAAACCAGACCTTTGTCCAATGTGGGGTTAGTGAAGATCTTCTCCCATTCAGTAGGATGCCTTTTTGCCTTAATGACAGTGTCCTTTGCTTTACAGAAGCTTCTCAGTTTCAGCAGGTCCCATTTATTCATTGTTGCTCTTATTGTCTGTGCCACTGGGGTTTTACATAGGAAGTGGTCTCCTGTGCCCATGTATTGAAGGATACTTCCCACTTTCTTTTCTATCATGTTCAGTGTGGTCAGATTTATATTGAGATCTTTAATCCATTTTGATTTGAGTTTTGTGCATGGAGATAGATAAGGATCTATTTTCATTCTCCTACAGGTTGACATCCAGTTATGCCAGCACCATTTGTTAAAGATGCTTTCATTCTTCCATTGTATACTTTTATCTTCTTTGTCAAATATGAGGTGTTCATAGTTTTATGGATTAATATCCAGGTCATTGATTCGATTCCATTGGTCAACATCTCTGTTTTTATGCCAATACCAACCTTTTTCATTACTGTAGCTCTGTAATAGATTTTGAAGTCAAGGATGGTAATGCCTCTGGAAGGTCCTTTATTGTATAGGATTGCTTTGGCTATCCTGGGCTTTTTGTTTTTCCATATAAACTTAGTATACCGAAATTAAATCAAGACCAGGTGAACAATTTAAATAGACCTTTATGCCACAAGGAAATAGAAGTTGTCATCAAAAACCTCCCAACCAAAAAAAGCCCAGGACCAGATGCTTTAATGAAGAATTGTACCAGAACTTCCATGAAGAGCTAATACCTATACTTCTTAAGGTGTTTTGCATAATAGAAACAGAAGGGTCATTGCCAAACTCTTTTTATGAAGCTACAGTTACCCTGATATCAAAACTACACAAAGACGCAACCAAGAAAGAGAATTACAAACCAATCTCATTCATGAACATCGATGCAAAAATTCTCAATAAAATACTGGCAAACCGAATCCAAGAACAAATAAAAAAAATCATCCATTATGATCAAATAGGCTTCATTCCTGAGAAGCAGGGCTGGTTCAACATACGGAAATCTATCAATGTAATCCATCATATAAATAAACTGAAAGAAAAAAAACATATAATCATTTCATTAGATGCTGAAAAAATATGTGACAAACTTCAACACCCCTTTATGATAAAGGTCTTGGAGAGATTAGGGATACAAGGTTCATATCTAAATATAATAAAAGCAATATACAGCAAGCTGACAGCTACCATCAAATTAAATGGAGAGAAACTCAAAGCGATTCCACTAAAATCAGGAACAAGACAGAGATGTCAACTCTCCCCACATCTCTTTAATATAGTGCTTGATGTTCTAGCAATAGCTATAAGACAGAATAAAGAGATCATGGGGATTCAAATTGGAAAGGAAGAAGTCAAACTTTCGTTATTTGTAGATGATATGATAGTGTACATAAGTGACCCCAAAAATTCTACCAAAGACCTTCTAAAGCTGATAAATACCTTCAGTGATGTGGCAGGATACATGATCAACTAAAAAAAAATCAGTAGCCCTCCTATACACAAAGGATAAAGAAACAGAGAGGGAAATCAGAGAAACATCACATTTCATGATAGCCACAAATAGCATAAAGTATCTTGGGGTAACACTAACCAAGGAAGTAAAAGATCTATTTGACAAGAACTTTAAGATCTTGAAGAAAGAAATTGAAGAGGATACCAGAAAATGGAAGGACCTCCCATACTCCTGGATTGGTAGGATCAATATATTAAAAATGGCAATTCTTCCAAAGGCAATCTATAGATTCAATGCAATCCCCACAAAGTCCCAACAAAATTATTCACAGACCTTGAGAGAGCATTTAGATTCTTAAGAAGAGCGTTAACCTTGAGAGCTGTCCTAGGACTTCTTAGCCTCCAGTCAATGATATGGTAAATTTGATCTTGGGGCTGTCTGTTATGCTTTCCTGGTTCTTGGGTCCCTGAGTGAGGATTTGGCCCAGGGAATTCTACCACTGTCACCTTAAGACAGTGGTAGGAACACAGACACTGTTAAGAAAGAGAAAAGCAGCACTGAGAATGGAAGGGGGCCAGAGCACTAGGGAAGATTAGAAGTTCATAGTCTCCAGCCCTTGAGAATTGCTGCCTTTTAAGCGTTCTATAGATGAAGCTTACCTCCCTCATATATGTGTTCTGACCCCTGGTCCTTTATTTGTAGCCCTTATTGTGATACATGTCTTTTCTCTGACATTGGTTTCTTTTATATGCTAATCTTGGTACCTCTCTTGCTACCAATACTCTCCTGTCCCAAATGAGAAACACATTCACACATTTGCTCTGCTCAACATCCCATTTATTTTCATTCATCTGTTCTCTTATATTTTCAAATAGATTTTTTCTTTCAGTATCTTTGAAAATGCAAAGACAGTGACAAAATTATGGCTGCACACATCATACAGCTGGATAAGCTCTACGGATGGTAAGAGTTAATTCTCATGCTTGAGGATTTCAGGAGCCTGGGAAAGCCTCATAAATCTGATAAGGCTTTCCACATAGTCTTTTCTAATGCATAAATTTGACCCACAATGCTTTCCCTCAAATTTATTTTTGCTAGTTTTATTTATTGGTGTGGTGTGTGTGTGTGTGTGTGTGTGTGCATACATAGGAGTGCCTGTGTGTGTGTGTGTGTGTGTGTGTGTGAATGCCTGGTGCAAGCAGATGCCCAGGAAGGCCAGAAAAGAGCATTGGATCCCTTGGAGCTGGAATTTCAGGTAATGCTGAGTCACCCAACACAAGTGCTGGGAGGAGAACTCAGGCTCCTTGGAAGAACAGAAAGTTCTCTTAACTTCTAACTCCTACCCCATCCCCCAAACCCACATATTTTCTTATTCTTACAGATTTAACCATTATAATTTTGTAAAGATTATTCCTCATATTATATGTATAGTTGGTTTGCCTGCTTATTCTCTGTGCATTATGTACATGTTTGGTGCCTGCAGATACCAGAAGAAATATCAGATTCCCTAAAACTGAAGTTACAAATGTCATTTGAGTGCTGGGGACTGAACCTATGTCCTCTGGAATTCCAGACAGTGCCCTTAACTGATGAGTTATTTCTTCAATCCCCAATTTAATGTTTTTAATCGCTCACTTTTCAGAATTAACAGAGAAAGGAAAGACACACAGTTTTGGCCCTCAGTTGTCATGTGGAATTGGACTTCAACCCATGGCAAGCAACCACGTATCTATCTTGGGATGACCTCTCAATTAGTAAAGTGTTTGCCTTGCTAGCTTGAGGATCAGAATTCAATCCCCAGAACAATATATAAGAGCTGAGTGTGGTTAGAGTTACTCCAAGATATTTTGTGTTATTTGTGGCTATTGTAAAATGTGATGTCTGTCTGATTTCTTTCTCAGCCCGTTTATCATCTGTGTACAGGAATTTGCTGACTTTTTTGAGTTAATCTTGTATCATCCTACATTAATAAAGATTCTCATCAGTTATAGAAGTTTCTTGGTAGAATTTTGGGGGTCACTTATGTAATCTATCATCTTGTCAGAAAACAGTGACAGTTTGACTTCTTTTTTTCTGATTTGTATCCCCTTGATGTCCTTTTATTGTCTCATTGCTTTAGCTAGAAACTCAAGTACTATACTGAATAGATATGGAGAGAGTAGACAACCTTGTCTTGTTCCTGATTTCAGTGGGATCACTTTGAGTTTCTCTCCATTTAGTTTGATGTTGGCTATTGGTTTGTTATATATTGCCTTTATTATGTTTGGGTATGTCCCTTGTATCCCTGCTCTCTCCAAGACCTTTATCATAAAGGGATGTTGGATTTTGTCAAAGGCGTTTTAACATCTAATGAGATGATCATGTAATTTTTTTTTTTTAGTTTCTTTATATGGTCATTTACATTGACAATTTTTTGTATGTCGAACCATCCCTGCACCTCTGTGATGAAGTTGACTTGATCATGGTGGATAATTTTCATGATGTGTTCTTGGATCTGGTTTGACAATATATTATTGAGTATTTTAGCATCAATGTTCATGAGTGAGATTAGTTTGTAATTGTTTCTTAATAATGTCTTTGTGTGGTTTTGTTATTAGGGTAAGTGGAAGACCTGTTTGATAAGACCTTTAAATCTTTGAAGAAAGAAATTGAAGAAGACACTAGAAAGTGGAAAGATCTCCCATGCTCTTGGGTAGGTAGAATTAACATAGTAAAAATGACAATATTACAAAAAGCAATCTACTGATTCAATGCAGTGCCCATCAAAATCCCAGCAAAATTCATCACAGACCTCGAAAGAACAATATTCAACTTCATATGAAAAAATGAAAAACCTAGGATAGCTGAAATGATATTGTACTATAAAGGAACTTCTGGGGGCATCACAATCCCTGACTTCAAACTCTACTACCAGGCTACAGTACTGAAAACAGCCTGGTATTGGCAGAAAAATAGACAGGAGGACCAATGGAACCGAATTGAAGACCTGGCTATTAATCCACACCCTACGAACACCTAATTTTTGACAAAGAAGCAAAAAATATAAAATGGAAAAAATAAAGCATATTCAACAAATGTTAATGGAATAACTGAGTATCAACATGTAGAAGAATGAAAATAGATCCATATCTATTGCCATGCACAAAACTCAAGTCCAAATGGATCAAAGACCTCAATATAAAACCAACCACACTGAATCTCATAGAAGAGAAATTGGGAAGTACACTTGAACACAATATCACAGGAGAATACTTTGTAAATATAAGCCAGGTAGCACAGACACTGAGAACAACAATTAATAAATGGGATTTCCTGACTGAGAAGCTTCTGTGGTCAACAAGACAAAAACGACAGCCTACAGAATGGGAAAATATCTTCACCAACCCCACATTGGACAGAGGGCTGATTTCCAAAATATGCAAAGAACTCAAGAAATTGGTCATCAAAAGAACAAATAATCCAATAAAAATTGGGTACAGACCTAAACAGAGAACTCTCAACAGAGGAATTTAAAATGGCTGAAAGATACTTAAGTAAATGTTCAATATCCTTAGTCATCAGAGAAATGCAAATCAAAACAACTCTGAGATTCCACCTTACACCTGTAAGAATGGCCAAGATCAAAAACACTGATGACATCTTATGCTGGAGAGGTTGTGGAATAAAGGGAACACTTCTGCATTGCTGGTGGGAATGCAAGCTGGTACAGCCCCTTTGGATGTCAGTGTGGGGATTTCTCAGAAAATTAGGAAACAACCTTCTTCAAGAGCCAGTAATACCACTTTGGGGTATATATGCTCAATTGTGTCACAAGGGCATGTGCTCAACTATGTTCATAGCAGCTTTGTTTGTCATAGCCAGAAACTGATACAACTTAAATGTTCTTCATCTTAAGAATGGATAAGGAAAATGTGCTACATTTACACAATGGAGTACTACACAGCAGAAAAAAAAAAATAACGACATCTTGAATTTTCCAAGCAAATGGATGGAGCTAGAAAACATCATATTGAGTGAGGTATCTCAGACCCAAAAAGACAAATATCATACAGAGTCACTCCTAAGTGACTTTCAAATATGAAACAAAGAAATAAACAGCCTACAATACACAACCCTAGAGAACTTAGACAACAAAAAGGACCCTAAAAAGGAATACATGGATTTAATCTACATGTGAAGGAGAAAAAGACAAAATCTCCTGAGTAAATTGAGAGCATGGTAACCTTGGGGAAATGTTGAAGGGGATTGGATAGAGGGGAGTGGAGAAAAATATATATTTAAATAAAAATAATTTTTAAAAAAGGGAAAAAAGAAAAGCTGGGTGTGGTGACAGGAATGTGTAGTCCTAGCTCAGGAGACAAAGAAGAGAACTCATGCCCTTTCTAGCCAGGAAAGTATACTCTACCTGCTTCCAGCTACCAATAAGAAATCCTGTATGAAAACCCAGCTCGGAATGGATACTGAGAAATAATAATACTTAAGATAGTCCAATGGTCTACAAACACATACACCCACACAAACACATCCACAAACTATAATAAAAAGGAGAAACAAAACAGAATTCACAGATGCTTGTTCCCTTCATGTGAAATCGTCTTATACCCAACCTTCTGCGCACACACCCTCTACTACACTCCAAATCATCTTTGGGTTATTTGCAGTACCTAAAAGAATGTAATGCTGTGAATACAGCTCTTATACTACATTATTCAGGACAAAAAAGAAAGTCTACATATGTACAGACTTAATACACATATAAATTTGTTTTTAATATCTTCAACTCATGTTTTGATGAATCCATGAGCTGCATACCCTGTGCCTACTGTAACATTCCTCATGGATACAGATCTGATGGAAATGAGTAGCTAATTATACTCTCCAGCCTGCACACATACACACAAATGTCATGCACATGTTTTGTAGAAAATTTAAAAGATACAGAATTTTGGCTTATGCTTACAAAGTTAATTGCTGCACAAAACTTTTTAAAGCATTTCAAAGTTCTCACTGTCAAACTTAGTATTTAGAACTGTATCCCTTTTATTACTTGCTAAATACTGAAATGAATCCTTCTAATTTTATTTCTTCCTCAGTTTACACTAAATTAATTCAATGGATTATACCTAGAATAAATAAATGTTCTGTGCACACAGGGGATTGCATTCTTAACCAAGAGAATGCTCCTGAGGCCATGAAGCAGATTGGCTATGGGAAATATCCTCCCTCCCAATTTGGTAAAGTAAGAAGGAGTTGTTAATCTGAAAGGCACAACTGACTCATTCCAGACACTGAAGACAGAATGCATTCACATTCTATCCTGCTTGCTTTTTGATTTAGAAGTTCACTCTGCCTTCCGGTGCAAATATGTGTCTTCAGGAGGCACTTTCCCAGAGATTCTTTGTTCCTGACCTAAGCACAGTCTTCTATGTAGACTGAGAAGTTCAAAACAACTCACAATTTTTCGAAAAGTATGGTTGCTAAATTTGTTTCCCTTCAATATTTATACGTTGACATTTCAACCCAAGTGAGGTCATGAGGGTACTGCTCTCTTGACTGTAACTCACGAGAATTCAAGCCATATTAAATAATAAGCTCCCGAGTAATTCTTTCAACCTTTCCTGCAGATGCCAAGCAAACTCTAAATAGAAGAGCCTATTAGAATAGTATGTAGAGATTTTAACTGGAGCCTACCACTGAGAATATGCCTGGCTTTCAGCCCTGCTTTCTCTGGGATAAAGTCACATTGGTCCCGATCAATATATATGCCCTCCTTCAGACCCATATTACAGAAATCAACTTGGTCTGACAGCTGACCAGATCTAGGTTGTTGTCGTTAAGTCCCTTCAACAAATTGGGTCTTGTTGCCTCGTTTCTTAAATCCCTTGAGATTTACATCCAGTGTTTGTTTTGGGACAGGCATTGTGGCACACCTTTACTGAGACTCTGTAGACATTCACTAACATGCTCTCTCCAGCTATTACTCCTGCTGTTCCCATTTGTCACTGTGAAGACATAATTTTAACATAGCAAGAATTGGAAAATTTTAAAATTAATTTAAAAACATCAAAAATAAAAACAACAAAAGAACTAGCTATCTACAAACCAAATACTAAACCCTCACTAGTCATTAACTCTGCTTTGGTTGGGTCGTGACTATCTCAGTCTTCAGAGTAAAAGCAAGACGTGCTCATTGTTTGAACTGGTTGATCCACAGGTTTCTTTTCTAGTGTCCACTGAGTTAGATGAGGAAAATACCAGGCATTGTTACCTTAGGAAACATAATGTGTTGATTCTGTCTTCTAATGCTTTGAGAAGATTCTGCCAGATTTAATGTTGCATGCCTTTAGTCCCAACACTCCAGAGCCAGAAGCAGGAAGATCTCTTGTGAGTTTGAAGCTAGTATGGTCTACATGATGAGTTCCAGGCTTACCAGGATTACACAGGGATACTCAGTTTTAAAAAAAGAAAAGAAAGAGGAAGAGGAAGAGGAAGAAGGGAAGAAAGGAAGGGAGGGAGAAAGGGAGGAGGGAAGGATAAAAGGAAGAAAGGGAGGAAGGGAAGGAGGGAGGAAGGAAGAAAAGAAGGAAGAAGAAAAGAAACTTGGCTGTGTCTTTCAATCTTTTGTGTGTTCTCTATTCTTTTCTGCTTCTAAAAGTCACACTATGGTTCTTGACCAGCAGTTCTCATCCTGTGGGTAGGGAACCCTTCCAGAGACAAATCCTTTTTTCACAGGTGTTGCCTAAGACCAATGGAAAACAGATACTTATATTATGATTCACAACAGTTGTAAAATTACAGTTATAAAGTAGCAATGACAATAATTTTATCATTGGGGGTCACCACACCATGAGAAACATTAGGAAAGTTGAGAATCACTGTTCTAACAGGAGTACCTTCTAGATAAATTATGACTATGAAATGTTTCATGGAGGAAACAGCAAATATGACATGGGTTCAGGATGTATTATAGCAAAGGATGAAGTTCATTTAGCAAAGAATTCATGAGTTATATCAAGACTAAAATGGAATCAGATGCTAAAAAGGGAGTGGGATACACTTATGGTTGCAGCTGACATCTGAATTAGCAATATCATGGGTGATAAAGGAAATCATAATTGGATTCTGAGCCATTAATTTTTGTTCCCTCACTTAACCATTGATGCCGTCAGTTATGTAGTTTCAAAAAGAATAAAGGTAAAATTTCTAAATGTTCAATTCAACCAAAGAGGAAGAGTTCTGGGATCAGGGTATAGCTCACTGACAGAGCATATACTCTGCATATTTAAGGTCCTGCACTCAGTCTCAATCCCAATACATACACATATACTCATACTCACTCACTCACACACATATACTCACACTCATGCACACACACATACACAGGTGGGGCACAGAGTGATAATGTTAACAACTACGATTTTAATAATTAAACTTAACCATAATAAATAAGATAGGTTTAGAGTATAATATATGCAAAACTTTGTGCTAGATACCTACCTTAATATCTAATTCAATTTTCACTGTAATCTAAAAATAAGCTATTACTGCGCATCTCACTTTACTGATTATGAAGCAACATATTTGAAATGTTTTCAAAGTAATAATCACAGAAAATCTACAACTATCTTCAGTGGTGAAGAATTCTTTAAACTATTGTTACGATATTCATTCTGCCTGGCCAAATAGAGTATATTTGTCAGTAAAGAATGATCTTGAAATAAACGTTAACCAAGGAGAAAAAACTAACATGGATTTCTTGTGAATGTGCTTATGTACCTGGTGTTAGTAGTATTTTCATCCTGTTGTGAGAGCAGGAAGGTTACTGTGTTTTGCCCTTCAACTGGACGAGTAGGCTGTGGTGTTAGAACCAAAAGCCATGAATTATAAAGTGAATGCTCTAACTCAGAAGTTCAGCCAGTTCTAGTTCATCAATACTGAGGAGCACACAGGAGCAAGCCAGAATTGATGACTTGGCCACTTGTATTGAAATCTGTTTACTGATAGCAGACTACATTAAACTAAATATTTTACTTCTGATGTGAGCCCATTAGTTAGGAAAGTTGTCTTACTCGTTGGAAATTTGACAGAAATTCACTTGCAGCCAGAATATGTTGATCTAGAAGACAGACAGTTTTATGCTTTGAAAATCTTTAAAACTGACTCTTCTTAATAAGATTATAACAAGTGAATTTAAGCAAACTAATTTTTCTAGGATTTTATTACTAATATGATGTGAAGTTTTTCAAAGGGAAATTTTCTATTCGAATTTTTTTCTCTTTAAGCAATATAAAATGTATAGTTGGGAGATCAGCTCAATTTTGAGAACACTTGCTACTCTAGAAGTGGATCTGGCTTTAGTCACCCCAACTTGGAGACTCACAATCATCTGTAACTTCAGGTCCAGGTTACCTGACATTTTCTTTTGACCTACAAGGACATAAAGCATGCACACAATGAACATTCATACTTGTAGCCAGAACACTGACATGCATAAAACTAAATAAGTCTAAAATATAAACCTTATAAGATGTATATTCTTTGCCATAATTTACTTTTTATACTCATCTTGCCAATGAGTTCCCATATTTATCTAATAAAAAGAATAAGACCACATTTAAGCATTTACATATTTGCTTTACTAATATTTTACCTTCTGACACCTGCAGATTTACAATGACGGCTGATATTTCACTTGCATACAACAAAACAACCCAGTTTGTTTAATAAATTTTGGTTCATAAATGTAAGCAATACTTGAAATATTACATTTATTGTTAGATGGAAAATAGGGCTAAAATGTCTCTGTAACATACAACTTAAATTGACAGTAGATTATCCTTGAAGAACTGGAGAGATGCTCAATGGCTAATAGCAGTTATTGTTCTTCTAGAGGACTCAGGTTTGGTCTAAAGGACCCACATATTTGCTAAAAACCTCCTCTGTCTGTGGACCTCCATGGTCCATATTTGTACATTCAGACACACACATGTATGCATGTAATAAATAAATAAGAAAGATAATAAACACATCTAAAATTAGTAAATATTTAAATAAGATTATTCTTTAAGCTGTATAGCTCAGTGGTATAGCCCTTATTTAAATAAGCATATTGGTTTTTAAGACTGTTCTTTTAAAATCAGATTCATTGCTACCTCCTTCTTTGTTCCTTGTTTAAACTTCAGTCTTATTTGAAGCTCATTTGAAACTAATTATTTAGTGGTACACACTTAACAAAAAATTTATTTAGTAAACACCCATTGATGATCCTTGAAAAATGATAGTTTCAATTATGGTGTAACTGAGAATTTAGCAGGTGACACAAAACTAAATCAGTAATCACAGTGCAAGGTGATGAATTAAGTAGGAAGGGATAGCTCATGGTATGGAAATTTGTATAAAGGATTCTTAAATCAGACTTGAGTGTATGATCTATGAAGGCACAGAAATGCCACTGGCGGCTGACTGATTCCGGCTGATCATAGCAAGCAGGGGTGAATCCTTACAGTCACGGGCTTTCTCCTTTTCATGCAGGCCAGGACCCAAGCCCAGGGGATTTTCTTGCTCTCTTTAAGGGTAAATGGACCCACTTTGAATATGCTAATCAAGAACATCTTTTATGATGGCCTAGCACTAGGGCACTTTTCGCTCTTGCAGAGTGCCAGGCTCAGGTCCCAGAACTCATAAATGTGGTTCACAAACGGTTGTAAATCCAGCTGCAAGGGATCTGATGTTCACTTCTGGCCTTTCAGGATATCACCACACACGTGGAGCAATACATATTTACAATCAGGAACACAAACATGTGCATAAAAGATAAATATATTTTAAAAACAGAAAATCTTTGACTAACATGGCCAGAAGTTAACCTCTGCTCTCAAGGCCTTGTCTATTCAGGGGTCTGTCTCCTAAATGACTACAGATTCTGTGAAGTTTGCAATTAATATTAATCACCACAGTGAGGAAATGGTTAGATTGATAATAGAATATGCCACAAAATGGCTTGGGGAAGATATGCATATATAACTTCTAATGAGTGAAAAAGAAACACACCGTGTTTATGGAAGACTGTGCCCAAGAGCCTACATCACATGTTCAGGACTCCCTGTCTGCTGTCTGTTAGACTGTAGTCTCTTCTGTCACTGGTACTATCAGGCATTTAGAGCTCACAAGTACTGCAGGAAAACTGATTTCCAACAACTTAAGATGTTGCCCTGGAAGCAGGAAGCCACAGTGGAGTCAGACTCTTCTCACCCAGCATCTCTCTGAGAAGGTCTGATGCAGCAAGTGATTTCCGTTGCTGTGGAGATACAGCACCAGAATGATTTAAAGTGCAAAGATGCATACCTAGCCAGAGACCATAAGCAGAAGGCAATGGTAATTTTCATTTCTTCTGGGACTAGGTGGAGAGTTAGTGTTCCAAAGTAAGGAAACTATTGAAGAGAGACAATTGCTCATATGTTACATAGTAATAAAACAAATACCATGGGATAACTGATATAAGTTATTGCTTTAAAAACAGGGTATATGTAGAAACAGTAAATTAAGTAACACAAAATATATGAGAATTAAAAGAAACAAATAGAATCTAGGAAGATTTTTTTAAAAAATTCATAGTGATTATAACCAAACTATGTACAACAGAAGATAGAGATTTGAGTAAACTGCTAAGTGGAGAGAGTAACACAGATTAGAAACACTACTGGGAAAATATGAGTAGATAGTATTTCATGCTTGTAAAAGCTATAGGGTCATTGTATCACAGTAAGTTGATGTTTATGAACTTAGAAGTTTCCAACCTGAAAATATTGCAAAGTTATAGAAAATCTACTGAAAAACTAAACCAGAACACATGTTCATATATTAATAAATTGATAGTCTTAATATTTGAAAACTTATGTCCATAAAATTATCATCTACATATTTATGCCCACATGTTAGTTACTGCTGGGGATTGGTGACTGTTGTATGTTCAACCCTAGATAGGACATCCATTTTATTGTCCAAAGCCCAGGAAACATTGCTGAAGAGAGGAGAGAAAAAGCCATAGAAGTGTGTCTTCTGAGTGTGACTTATCTCTCAGACTCATGAGCTCACAATAGCTTTGATTACTGTGCCAGAGCTGTAAAAGGTTAGGTTAGTCAACGTGCCATCATGGAGCAGGGCAGAGCATTAACAAACCTTCAAGCTTCATTGGAGATGATTTTTAATTGCTAAGAGTGTAAAAAAATTAAAATTGCAATCATGCTATCTGCCATTTATAATATATGTTGAGAAATTTGTGAAAAATAAAGCACACAGAAAGGAGAGAATTTATATTTCCTGCTGATAGTCAGCACCTGTTTGAATTTAGACAGATAAGTAGTGTTTATCTGGCAGAACTATAAATCTCTGTGCTTGTAGTATCTTGGTGTTTAAGAAACCAATTGGTCATGAATGCTATTTCCTTCCAGGATTATCCTGGAGCACCAGTCATCACAGCAGTTGATCTGGATGTGCACAATGGTATAAAGTCTTATTTCTGGACACAAAGTTCAATTTGTAATTACCAGATCTATTCTTTTGCCAATATCACATCAACACATTAGTTTAGTCTTATGTGGAATTTCAAATTTGTTCTCATTTTTTCAAGGCTATTTTTCTACTCTATGCTTTTTCCCCATTTTTTATAAATTACCTCAGCTATGTAAAATTAATAAGGAAATAAATGAACAAATAAGTACTTAATTAAAAAGTAAACAACTAACTAATTTTACTGTATATGTCATTTTTTTTCAAAGAAAAGATTGTGCCACCTAGAAGTAGTTTTAATATTGATTTATGATATATGTATGTGCAGGCATGTGCTGGTGTTCACAGAGATCAGAAGGGGAATCAATGCTGTGGAGCTGAAGTTGCAGGCAGTTGTGCACTGGCATATGGGTGCTGGCCCCAGCACTCAGGAACACTTCAGGATCAGCAGGTACTGATAACCACTGAACCACCTCTTCCATCCCAAGAGTTGCATTCCTTTTTCTTAGTGAGTATTTTGAAAATTCTTCTTTAATTGTCCTTCAAGCATAATGTCAGAAGGAGTGCATGTCCTTATCTTTGATATTCGGGGGAAATGTTCAGAATCCAAAACTAAGTATGACCTTTGGTGAGTTTTAGATGAATGACATTTATAATCTTGAAGAGTTGTCAGTTTTGTGTGTTATTTTGTGTGTGTGTCTTGGTTCTTTTGTTGTCTTGTTGCATTGATTGGTTGACTTTCATGATATGTGATTCCTTTCATACATTGCTTAGAAAGGTTTATTGGAGTTTTATTACTTATTTTTCCCTCCCTTCCCTCTGCCCCTTCCTTCCTACCTCTCCCTCCCTCCCTCCCTCCCTTCCTTCCTTCCTTCCTTCCTTCCTTCCTTCCTTCCTTCCTTTCTTCCTTCCTTTTTTCCTTCCTTTCTTCCACCCTTCTGGGAAATTGACAGGAAGTGACAAAGGTATGGCTTGCTTTCTTTATCATTCTCTTGCTGTATAATAATTTTATAAATTCTAGGGTTTCTCAAGTCATGTTTACATATTTATTAATTAATTAATGGCCTTCTAGACTTCTCAAGATGTTAATTCTCTTCCTAGAGCCAAAGATAGGACTCAGGAACCATTCTGCTGCCAAAAAATAGAGCATTGCTATTCTAGTCTTTGACTTTACATGTTGCTTACAACGATAGAGGTGAAAGCCCTTCCAATGTCTTCTAAGTTTGCCAAAACATAACTAACAACTTAATACAACTATTTCAGAAAGTTGTTTCAATGTATCATGAAGCAGTGACATACAATAATCTATGGCCTATCTGGTTCATTTCTAAAAGTAAAAGAAAATAAATATTGATGACCTTCAAAATGCTTATTATAGTTACATACAGGAAATACTTCAAACACCTTTAAATAATAAAGAAGATA
>PVIU01015454.1:0-47868 GCA_004026605.1 Ondatra zibethicus
CCCATAGCATTAAAAATATCCCCATCACTTGTAAATGAAGCTCCAGAGTTCTCTTTTTTGGGGATTTGAGATAAATATGTCATGAGGATTATTTTTTTAAGAGACTACCATAAGATGTAGTGGATGACATACATCATTTACATGTCTTATGAATTGGATAGTAATGTGCTTCTCTCTGTTTGCTTATTGCAAAGTAATGGCTTCTTTGGAGAAATCCTTGGCTGCCATGGCCTACCTCTTTGATTGGAATAACAACATATTCTTCCTTGTGCCATGCTATAATTACTTATATATCTAGATTTCTCATCAGACAGCCTGTTTTTTTGAGGGTTGCATTATAATTTTCATTAAATTCAGAGTCTTTTGAGGATATGGAACATGTCTTGATCATTTCTGTATCTGCGCCTCAATTTCCTTATCTGTAAAATGGAGACGTAAGACGGCACTTGCCTCTGGAGGGTGTTTCAATGAGTAAATAATGGGTGCATGGAGAGTGGTTGCACCGGTGCTCTGTGCATGGCAAGTACACAGTAAGTATTTAACTGTTATTTCATCCCCCAGTGAGTACAAGCCTGGCTTGAGGCATTCAATCAATAGGTTGTGGCTGAATGTATAAATGGATCGATGCATAAGCCGAGTGTGGAAGCTTGTAGATTCTTTGCTTAGAGCGCTGTGAATGAACCATTAGTATTAAGTTGTTTACTTACTTAAGTCTTTAAGCAAAGATCACTTTCCAATGAGCTTTTCGAATCTTGCTAGCTCAAAACATTTCCTATATCCTTTTCACTGACTTGTTTTTGCCTTAGCTTACTACATATTTAATTATTTATCATGTTTATGCCTGTGTCACCCCATTGAAATGTAAGCTCCAGAAAGCCAGGGATTTTGTATGGTTTGAGATAAGAAGTTGATAAATGATGAATGAGTATTGACTGAACGCACACTCACGTGGAAGAAAGTCAGAGCAGGGCAGGGACCAGGATAAGATAAGCTCTAACAATACTGCACCAAGGGGGAAGTGGACAGGTTCCTACCCCTAATCAAGAGGCTATAGGCAACTGATACCCGCTGGCAAAGGAAAAATCAGTTTTCTCCAATGACGTGTCACTAAGTATCAGTTGCCAATAGCAGAACATATATATATATATATATATAGAGAGAGAGAGAGAGAGAGAGAGAGAGAGAGAGAGAGAGAGAGTAGGTGGAGTCGAGGAGATGCATGGAGCTGCTGAAGGAGAAAGACACCAAAACAGAACCTTACCTGGTAAGCTACAGCCTCGCGACGATACACAGATGAATAGAAATGGGTTAACTTAAGATGTAAGAGCTAGCTAGGAAAACACCTGAACTATTGGCCAAACAGTGTTTCAGTTAATATAGTTTCTGTGTGATTATTTGCACCTGGGCGCCGGGAACAAAAGAACAGTCTTTGCCTACAAGAAAGCAACAGCACGGGGTGAGTTTGAACTACCCGTCTCCACCAAAGACATGAACTCAGAAGCGCATATGCCACCCGGAAAGCTAGTGGCATCACTTGCCCATTGGGTGAAATGAGGGAGGCAATCTGGTATTTATTTCAAAAATTATTTCTTTATTCATTTGTTTGGTTTTTTGTTTGTTTAGTGTGTGTGTGTGTGTGTGTGTGTGTGTGTGTGTGTGTGTGTGTGCCACTTGCATGCTAGAGCCCATGGAAGTCAGAAGAGGGAATCAGATCACTAGAGTTTCCGATTGCTGGGAGCTAGCATGTTGGTGCTGGGTTTGAACCCCAGTCTTCTAAAGAATCTGGTGTTTCTGAGGACTAACCACCAATTCCTCTGCTAAGCAAAGGATTGTACATAATAGGTACTATTTTTGTCCCCATTTCATCCAAATGAGAAACACTAAAACATAAAGACATCTTGGAAAGTTGTCCTAAGACACGCAGATAGCAAGCCAAGTCGAGTAGAAGATTGTTTGATTCTAAGGCCCACTACTTTTTCCTCTTTTTAAAAAAATTTTACCTTATTATTTTAAATTATTTTTATGTGTCTGTGTGTCTGTGTATGGGTATGTGAATGCCAGTGTCCACAGAGGCCAAAGGCATCAGATTCCCCCAGAGCTGGAATTACAGGCAGTTGTGTAACCTGGCATGGATGCTAGGAATTGAACTTGGGTCCTCTACAAGATAAGTATGTGATCTTATCCACTAAGCCATCTCTCCAACTCCTTTTTCTTCTTTCCTTCAAAGCATACTATTGCAAGGTGTGGTGGTGCATAACTATAATCCCAACAGTAGAGAGGCCGAGGCAAGGGAGTGTTTGTGAATTGGAGGCCAGCTTGGTCTACATAGCAAGTTCCAAGCCAGACAAAGCTACATAGTGAGACCCTGTCTCAAAACAAACAAACAAAAAAACAAACAAAAACCATGATCTTGTGCTATAGCCTCAGAATGTGTTGGCATCTCCATGCATATACACTGTCCCAAGTCACCTTGTGCTTCCTGGATGTCCTTCTCTGAATTGGATCGCTCTTCCTTTAGCTCCAGAGGACGGTAGTGGTGGCATGTGTCTTGTTTATTGTCTTATGCTGTGTCCAGCACAGTGTCTAGTTAACAGAAGGCAACTGAGAAATAGCTGTGGAACTTTTTAGGGCTGAGTTGAGGTAGGGTTTTTCTATATACCCTACCATAGCATTCAGTTAGTGATCCTCCTGCCTCAGCCTCCTGAAGACTGTGATTTAAATAATATTTAAAGATGATAGCGATAACAAGGAGAAAGAAAGTAGATGAAACTTTTTTGACACATGGAGATTAATTCTGTTTGTGAATCATGTGAGAAGGTTTCAGAAAAAAAAAAGAAATTGCTTACATAACCACCAAACAAATTCCCCTTTTCAGCTTCTATTAATTAGATTGATCCCACAGGAGGACTCCTCTTTCTCTGTCTTGCCAGAGATTCCTAAGAGCTTCAAATTTGGGGTGGCTGTTGAGTTATTTTCACTGAAGATTTGCTTTTCTGTCTGCTGTGTGCTTTAGCTGCTAAGTTCCAGTATTTTCTGCACCCACTCTAAATGGCAATAAGCATTCAGAGACAATACTCACCATCAGAAGACACAGGCTTGCTGGGCATGGTGTTGCATGCCGGCACTTGGGAGACGGAGGCAGGCAGACCTCTGTGAGTTCAAACTCTGTGAGTTTCAAGCCAGACAAGACTGCATGGAGACTCTGTCTCAAAAACAAACAAACAAAAATATAGACTTTATTGTTTTGTCAATATGGTTTTTATTACTATTGCTGTTGGTGCCTTTTTATTGGAAAAAGTTATACAATAGACTTTACTGTTTATCAACTAATCTGCTTATTTTGTTTTTATGTGTGTGGGTGTTTTGTCTATGTACCATATGCATGCAGTACCTGCAGAGGCCACGAGAGGGTATTATATCCCCTAGAACTGAGATTACCGAGTGGAGCCACCATGTGGGTGTTGGAAATTGAATCAGGTGATCTGGAAGAGCAGCTGGTGCTCCTAACCACTGAACAACCTCTCCAGAACCAAGACATAGACTAAAATGGCCCTACTTAAACCATAGAGTAAGCAGTACTCCATGGATAATGAGTGACTGAATTTAGCTATTGGCGAAATTTCCAAGTGCTTACACTCAGTGGCCTTACCCAGACACATTCCATTAGATTTTTAAAAGAGATTCAGCTGGAGATATCTCTTTCTCATTCTTTCTCTCTCTCCTTCCTTCTTTCCTCTCTGTCTGTCTCTGTCTCTGTCTCTCTCTCTGTCTCTGTCTCTGTCTCTGTCTCTCTCTCTCTCTCTCTCTCTCTCTCTCACACACACACACACACACACACACACACACACACACACACCATACCTGCCACCTTCTTCTACTCATGGATATAAAATCAGTGACAAGCCAAAAAAAATGCCCAAGCTTAAATAGTCTGGGATCATAGACATTCTGATAACATGGATGGATCATGGAGATATTAAAAGGTAAGTTCAGAAGGGCATGTGACCCAAGATCTCTCATATGTGGCATCTAAAAATAAACTGATTGAACTTGAGAGGATAAAGGTAGCCACCCTGAGCTGAGCGGTACAGAGATGGGTATGAGAAAAGAATGTGGCTAATAAGCATAGGGGTGAAGCTGGATAGGAGAAATAATGTCTAGTGTTCCATACGCAGTACTGCTATCATAGATGATAGCAATTAACTGAACACGTAGAGAGGATTTCTGATGCTTCACAGAGAAATAATAAACATCCGAGGTGGTGGATGTGCTAATTGCACTGATTTGATCATTACTCATTTTGAATATGAATTGAAATATCATCACCTGGTGCCATATAAATGTGTACAATTTCTGTCTTTTTCTCGAGATATATATATTATATCAAGAAAGATATATATATATATATTGACCATTAATGTTAAAGACCAATTCTGGACTGATTTAATGCTAAATTATACATTCTGATGCCCTCCAGCAGAGACTACCCATGGCCCAGTGCACTCCAGCGATGGGCTTTGCTTTCATGCTAAATATTTATATCCTATTTTCCAGTTAACTGATGATAACATTGAACAGTAAGAAGATTTTTGCATTAACAAGCACCAGCTCTTTGGGTTCTCTTGAAAACTTGAAAGCTCTGACATCTCTGGCGGCACAGTCTAACACGTAGCAGTATCGGGCTCGGGCTGGCTAGCAAGTGACCTGATTTGAACAGAGCATACATTCGCTCCCAGATTTACCTCTGCCTCCTTACTCCTTCTTATCTGCCCAGCACTGAGGCAAAACGTTCTGTGAAGGTTTATTATCTCTCTTTTCACGCTATTTCATGGTACGGATAGGCATACACTCTCCAGTTTGCTAAAGAGATCAGGCTATCTAGCCACTAGATTTACTTTGGTTGCCTACCTGGCTGGCTGAGCCCTAAGACTGTTTCTGAATGTCTAATCCCTACTCTAAGGGCGTAAGGAGGATAGTCTTAGACATAAGCAGGGATTATAGCTGCTAGCCCAGAGTTCTGGGACAACTTGCTAGCTGAACACACCCCCCCTCATGCTCAAAAATAGCTTCAGTGTGACCTGCCTTCTTGAGAGCCACAGTACCAGTCATGTCCTTGGTTAAAGAACTTGGTGATCCATCAGGTTGTAGGTAGCACTCAAGTGATAGAGTGCTTGCCTGGCACACATGAAGTCCTGGGGTCAACCCTGAAGCCCGCAGAAACCAAGTGTGGTGGTGCACAGCTATAATCTCAGCGCTCCAGAAGGGGAGGTGCGAGTTCAAAGTCATCCTTGGCTACATCAGCCTTGAGGCCAGCCTGTGCTACGTGAGACCCTACCTCAAAACAAGACAACAAAAACAACCCAAACGCTGGCTGAGGAAGGGAATCTTAACCTGTCCTGCCAGTTTCCAAGGACTGCTCGGGCAGCATTTTGGAAGGGGTTAGCATTGCTGAAAGCAGCTTAGGTTCCTTAGCTGGCCACTAGCAAAAGAGAAGGGAAGTGCCGCCTGTAATCCCAGTACTCAGTAAACCGAGGCAGGCAGATCGTGACTGCCTGGTCAGTCGGCCCAGGCTACGTAGATTATCTCCTGAGACCTGAAGGAAGAAAATTAAGTACTTTTTTATTATTGTTTAAAGAGAAAGTGAAGGAGATCAGCTTTGCTGAGGGGAGGGTGCGGAGAAGTGCTCAGGGCCCAAGGACACATCTGGGAAGGACAGGGCCTGGTAGGTAGCATGCCTGGTCCTATGGACAAAATGGAAGGCTCCAGTGCAAAGGAAAAAAGCTCTCCAGAGAGCAACGGGCCTTTTCTAGCCCAGGGACTCTTTAGAGAAAGTGAATTCCTTTTTTATTTCCAAAAGGATTGCTTGGATATGTGTAGCTCGCAGGTGGTGTGAAGGCCGGAACTCTATAAACAGAGCCTCTTGCTGCTACCAGGGGCTATATTTTGCTTCTCACAACATCACATGCCCAGCAGACACTGGCCCTGTTGGAATGCACAGAGAGCCAAGTGACACAGCAATTGGTAGCTCCCTAGAGAGAGAGGGTGGTTTTGTTTTTTTCCATTCTCAGCACTCCACACTGGCCTTTCAGCACTCTCACCCCACAAACCTGTCATGCATTAGCGGCAGAGCCTACCCAGCCCAGCACCCTGGGGCCTTTAGTGTGGAAAGCACGCTCCAGGGTTTCTCCAGCAGGCAAAAAGCTGCCCAAACTAGCCTGTCCACTTCTCTCTGCCCTGCTGCTCCGGAAACCAGTGGGATTCTAGAACTTTCCTGATTCTTCCCCCTCCACCCTTCACAGGCCTCGCTCAAGTGGCATTCTGCAAGTGTGTGTGTGTGTGTTTGTGTGTGTGTGTGCACGTGCACACGCACATCTATTTGTTTGTTTATTCATTGAGACAGTCTCACTATATGGCCCTGGCTTGCCTGAACTCACAGAGATCTGCCTGTGTGTGTCACCATAGCCAGTTAGTTTATTTTTGAGACAGGGGCTCATTATACAGCTCTGGATGGTCTCAAACTCACAGACACTCTCTTGCTTCTGCTTCTCAAGTGTCTCAGATTAAAGGCAAGCACCCCCATGCCTGATTCTTCCAGTCTGTTCCTTTGAGGCAGAATGTCTCACTGACCTGAAGCTTATTGACTGGTATGGACTAGCTGACCAGCAAACCCGGGGGATCGTCCTGTCCAGTTCTGGGATTATAGTCATGTGCCATCATGTCTAGCTTTTTACGTGAGGATCCACATCCAAGTCCTCAAGCTTGTGCCGCAAGCACTTTTACCGACTGAGCCATCTCCCCATCCCTTGGGCAGCTCTTTCTCCCATTTGCACATGCATTAGGGACTTTGATTAGAATGAGCTCAGCTCTTCAAGGAAATGACACTCTTGAGTACATAGCAAAGCATCACAGCAGAGGAGGGTTATTGTTTTGATGTTTGGCGAGCAGATGAGAAGAAAATGCAGTGGGGTGGGGTGAGGTGGGGGACGGGGGCGGGGAGGTAGAAGACTTGGCATGACAGGAGGAAGGAAGTGGAAAAAGTAAAGGAAGAGGATCCAGGTGGTAAGCCAGATAAGGAAAGGCAGAGGAAGGACTTTGCCCTCTGACCCCCTTTCTGGTCCCCTCTTTCTGACTTCCAATTCTGCCCTCCCAGCCCTGTTTGCACATCACTGCCGAGCAGCAAGGCCCAGCTCTTTCCTCCCATTGCCTCCTACGGCCTGGGCCCAGGCTGCATCCTGCTGATGTACTTAGTCAGATGAACACTCAACTCCCACTCCCCTCAGCCTTGGCAGCTTGCATTTGCGCGAGAATGGCAAGGAGGGCGCAAATGCTTATTATCTACTTTCTTCTGTATTGAAGCCAATCTGCCCAGGGTCTATACTCCTGCCCTCTAGCAGCGGTAGGAATTTGCAGAGGCCACGTGAACTTTCCAGGCCCCTGGGAAAGCTTGGCAAGTGGTAATTTACTAACATCCGCCCTTGATTCTTCCAGAGAATCATCGACTTCGTAGATTATCTGAGGCCCCTTCTGGAAGTTGGCCTCCACTGCGTCCCAGTGGGTTTCTGAGTTGTCTTTTTCCCCTGCTCCCATGACAGCCTGTGAATATATGCTTGAAGAATGCAAACTTGAACATTTGCCTACGCAAAATGGAAATACAGGGGAAAATTGGATGGAGGAGGGGGGAAATCTAGCTCTCTCCTCTGCCAGTCAGAAATGATTTGAGGCCTTTAATTGAACCCAAAACTTCTGAGTGCATTCTCTGTAGAAAGACTCATATCTAGGGAAGCAGTAATTTTTCCTACTTGGGTATTTTGGGTGGTATTATTCCTCAGGGGTCCCAGGGATCGAATAAAGTAAATGTGAGCAGAATGAGAATGTGATTGGTACATAATAGAAATTACATGTTATTGTCATCATCACAACAGTGCCTATTGCGTAGTTCTTATCCTGCGCCATTGCTGGAGCGAGAGGGCTTTACATGCGTGAACACAATCATCACAACTCTGATTGCAGATATTATTAACTATGTCTTAAAGGCAAGCAAAAAATATGAAGCAGAGAGAGATTCAGGGACTTGCCTCTAAGGTCACATGGCCGGTATTCAGGCAGCCTTTAACTGGGGTTCACAACCTTGCCTCCATCCTAGACTGCTGCATGCTGCCCATATTCTGCTGTTCAAGTTTTCCTCTGTTTTAGAACTTCACCCAAACTCAGTGGCTCAAAGCCACAACCGTTTTGCTGGTGGGCTGAGAATCCCAACAATACCACCCATGCCTTGGATTGACCTTTATAACGCCTAGAGCCTCAGTTGGGATGGTATTGTTGAGACGGCTTGACTAGGGCAGAGATAGGGAAAGAGCTCTATTTGGGGCCTCCGTTCTCTTATCTCATGGCTTCTTTGATTCTCTTTCATATTGCCTTGCCATATGGTCACATTAAGGTGCTTTCACTGTAAACAGATTTCTTTACGTGGAGGTTAACTGTCTTAGAAAGAAGGAGAAAACGTTCAAATCTTATGAAACCCAGACCCAGGACAGGAGTGGTGGCACACGCCTTTAGCCCCAGCAGTCAGGAGGCAGAGGCTGGTGGATCTCTATGAGTTCAAGATCAGCCTGGTCTACAAAGCCAGTTCCAGGATAGACCTAGAAGTGAGCAAGCATCACCATATTTTACCATTCCAAGTAAAGTGTGGGTGAAAGGATGAAAAAGAAAAAAGAAAAACCAAGTGGGTACCTTTTGGGCCCTGGCAAGGTATGCCACTAAGCAAGCTCACTACGTGCAACAGAGTTAGTGCAAGAGGTTTATTGGGGGGGAGGGAAAGAGCGAAATGCAGTGTCAGAGTGGGGACGTGAGGGAGGCAGGCAGGCAGGCAGAACAGAGAGACAGAGACAAGAACAGGAAGAGAGGCAAGAGAGATAAGAGAGCAGCAAGAGGCAGACAGCGAGCTGTGCCTGGCGGACACTTTCAAAGGGGGCACCTGTTGCACCACTGATGGTGGAAGGCACCTGTGACAGGTGTCGACTTAATTGCTTTGGCGGCAGAGGCAGGCTGCTGCCGCAGTGGAAACTAACAGCGAGACGAGACTAAATTCCAAAGGAAAAATATAGATTCTATTTTTTTTGATGAATGGAGTCTCAGGCACGCAGACAAATTAAAGGAGTAATTTAATGGTGGTCATCTTTGGAGACTGTGAGCTCTATGTAACCTTCCCTCCTTTAAGTAGTTTCTATCAAATGTTCCTGTCATCATTATGCAAATGTTGCTAGTACTGAAACTCATCCTCAGGCCTGTATCTTGCTAAGTATTTTGGGACCCTAATAAGTAGCTCAGCTAGGTTTCTTACATCCCCAGAATTTACAGGGAAGTCTCTGTGGTTGGGAGCTTCTTAATCAGGGGGTTATTTCTTTTTCTCCTTTTCTTTGGTTTTGGTTTTTCAAGACAGTTTCTCTCTGTGTAACAGTTCTGGCTGTCCTGGAACTCATTTTGGAGACCAGACTGGCCTCAAACTCAGAGATCCACCTGCTTCTGCCTCCCGAGTGCTGGGATTAAAGGCGTGTGCCACCATCTGGACACTCATCAGGGGTCTATTTCAAAGGTGCCTACTGAGACCCTCTCGGGAAAAACTGGCCCTCTTGAGCAACCCCTCGCCTTTAGTCACTATAGCCACAGATGTGTGTTACCAAGGGAAGAGAGAGCAAATGAATCCTGGAAACTTGAATGGTGGTCCTTGCTCCGCTTCCTGCGGGCAAATGCAAGCAGCTAAGATCCGTACAACAAGCATTCGGTTCTGAGTCCTCAACATCATTTGAGTGCCCATGGACCCAAAATAACCACGAATACAGAGACACTTGGTTATCATCCCTCATTCCGAAATGCTTTTCTTCTCTACTTAAAAAATGGCAGGGCTTTGGTATAGTGGATATACTCTGCTGCCATGTTAGCCTTTTCTCGCCTTAGCTCTGTTCCTGCCACCGATAACTTGATCATTCAGTCAATACTGAGTGTTTTAGACACTCAGAGAATAGCAGGTGAATAAATCCGGCCTAAAAACCTGCCTTCAGGGAGCTTATACTATACCGACAGGAAAGAGACGATGAACTAAATCCGTGAAACGTGCAGCACACTAAATGATAGCACCACAGAGAGAAAGCAAAGAAGAAAGAGGGCTAGAGAAACTTGCAGAGTTGAGGGATTCCAATTTTAAAAAGTGTACACGATGGTGGCACACGCCTTTAATCCCAGCACTCAGGAGACAGACAGGCGGGTCTGGGTAAACTCAGAAACCAGCCTTGTCTGCATAGAAAGCCCCCATGCCAGCCAAGACTATGTTTTAAGACTGTCTCAAAAGCATGCAAGTAAATAGATGAAGAAAAGAAACAATAGTGTACAGAGGAAAAGGATGTCTTGGTCCAGACATGGTGGTACATACTAGTAAGTCCAGCATTTTGAAGGTTGGGACACAGGGATCACAAGTTTGAGGCCATCCTCTACTACATAACAAATTCCAGGCCAGCATCAGGGCTATGTAGTGAGTCACTATCTCAAAAAGAAAATCAAAAAAAGAAAGAAAGAAAGAAAGAAAGAAAGAAAGAGAACAGGAAAGGAGTGGTGACGTAGAAACAGGGACACATAAACAACACAGAATGAAGTCAAGTTAAATTTCACTTAAGGGAAAAGGACAGAAATAAGGAGAATAGTTAGGAGACGAACTATGTGTTTTCACTTCCTGCTGCAGTAGCTTTTGGAGCCTGTCCTGGAACTAGCTCTTGTAGACCAGGTTGGCCTCGAACTCACAGAGATCCTCCTGCCTCTGCCTCCAGAGTGCTGGGATTCAAGGCGTGCGCCATTACCTCCCAGCCCTCCTGCTGCAGAATCTTATATGTATTCCCTGATGATACAGTTTTGTGATTTAATTATTTTGTTTTTTTTTATCGATTTTTGTTGAGCTCTACATTTTTCTCTGCTCCCCTCCCTGCCTCTCCCCTCCCCGTCAACCCTCTCCCAAGGTCCCCATGCTCCCAATTTACTCAGGAGATCTTGTCTTTTTCTACTACCCAAGTAGATCAGATCTATGTATGTCTCTCTTAGGGTCCTCATTGTTGTCTAGGTTCTCTGGGATTGTGATTTGTGTGTGTGCTTTAATTTCGTATAGAGCAAACAGATCACATTTTGCTGTACATTGCTGCTGAGCATGTCTATGTAACTTGTTGTGCTTGATGGAATGCCAGTAAATGTGATGCTAGCACATAAGTGTTTGTATGATTTAGTGTGGCCTCTTGTGCACCTGCCATCTGCCAAAAGAATGTGCCCCAGCTGGCTGCTGATCCTTCACAGCGGAGATATATGGAAAGGATGCAAAAACTGACTCAAAGCCGTAAGCAAAGCTATCCCAGCTGACCCCAGACCATTGAGCAAGCAAAACAAATGTTTATTGTAAGCAATTGACATTAGGGGGTTGTTTGGAAATAACATCAGAGCAAGAACTGGCAGCTAGAATAGATCACGCAATAATCCAGCCGAGAAATGATGATGTATTTAGACCAAGGTGATAGCCGTGGGGATGATTAAAATTTTCCACTTTTGGATATGTTTTGAAGCTGGAACTGCCAGGAGGGCTGATACTTACAGGTGGAATAGGAGTGAGATGGAGACAGAGGAAACATTCAAGGACAGCATGAAAATCTGTGGCTTGAGAAACCGAAGGAGAGCTGTCATTTAATGAAAGGGGAAGGGATGAAGAGCAGGCCTGGGGCATGGGGAAAATACCAGAAATTCATTTGGGGGGAACTAGGGGTAAAACTTGGTGTTAGGGTGCATGCCTAGTATATGCAAAGCCCTGGTTACCCCGGTACTGTAAAAAACAATAGAAATACAGTGTTGGGCGCGTTAAGATTGTACCATTTATTTCATGTCTTATAGTTCAGTGGTCCTCTCAGACCTTTCAGGATTGCAGACTGAATGAGTAACAGTATTTCCGCTTCCCTGCATTGTTTAGAAAAGCTCAAAAGCCATGCCTTAGGCTCACCAGCTCTACACTTCCCCATCTAATGGTAGTTTTGAGATTTTTACATTGAAGGAGCTTAAAGAAAGCTATTTGTCTCAAAGGAGGCCAGCAGACATTCTTGAAGCTACCATTTCAGAAAAAAAGGATGTGTGGTTTTCACTTGTATGCTACAAAACAATAAAAAGAGCAATGTTTTCTAAAGATATTTTGTTTGCATAGTACATGTGATTGAGAAAATAGAAAGTTTCTATATTACACAATATGAACCATGGAGAAGTACTTCCATCCGATCTCAAAGCACACACTAGAAAAAGGCTTCCCAACAGCCAGGGGCCACATGGTATCATTACTAGGAGGCTCTGCTTTGTTCCAGGAACTATTGTGCATGGTGCTGAGAATGCAGCAGTGTAGCAGATTGCATTACCAGTTAAATGTTTCATCACACCGCCCTGGGGGTATGTTATACCACTTCACTCTATTTAATTGAAGCTTGGTCATATGACTTGTGTCGGTCATCAGCATACGAGCAGAAGTGATGGTGTCACTTCCAAGCACAGGCTTTCAGAATCAGACTCGTACCGGGGGGTCTGTCTTCTCGCTGCCATGAGAACATCAATATCCCAAAATCTTCTTCTCTCTGCAAACCTAGGTCCTAGAGTGAAGACAAACAGACCTGAGCCATAACCAGGGCATAGCCAACATGTCTCCTGTGCAAGAAATAAACTTTTGTTCATGTAAATTGTTTGCCACAGTGTTACTTACGATAAGCTAACGCCTACAAGTCATTAATGAGATTGATGCAGTCATTGTCCTCAGAGAACGTACATTTCAGTAGAAGACAAGCGTAGATAAGAAAAATAAGAGAGAAGGGAAAGGGAAGAAGGAAGAGAATTATTGAGGAAAACAATACACTATAAAAATTATTAACAGTGTGCTCATGTGTGCACATGTGACCCTACTTCACTTGTTTATTGAGATGTAAGTGTAAGATTCACTATGCACCCCAGGCTAACCTCTGACTCAAGATTCTCTGCCTCGCTCTCCTAGTGCTGAGATTACAGGAATGGGCTGCCATGCATAGATTTAATACCAGCACTTGGGAGGCAAAGTCAGGCAGATTCTGAGTTCCTGGCTAGCCAGGGCTACATAGTGAGACCCTGACTCAGAAAACAAACAGATCTGATGAGGGATTTCCCTCTGTATGCTGTAAATATGTTTTATTACCATTGGTTAATAAAGAAGCTGCTTTTGGTCTATTGCAGTGCAGAATAGAGCAAGGAGGGAATTCCAAGTAGAGATAGAGGAGAAAAGAAGGCGTAGTCAGGGAGACGTCAAAGGAGACAGATGCCCCGAAACCTTACGGGTAAACCACGAGCCTCATGGTAAAATACAGAATAATAGGAATGGGTTAACCTCTCCTGCCACCAGCTCTCTCTATCTCACTCCCTTCCTGATTTCTTCTCTGAAGTCTTCCCTTCGTTCCTTCCAGCTCTCTGCATTTGTGTACTGAGGTGCAGGTTCACATGTGTAAACAGTGAAATGAACTTGGACCATGCACACACACAGAGAGGTAGTGTTTCTGACATTAAACTTGATCATCATAACCCTGGAAGTCTTGCTTAAAGGCAACCATTATCTGGAACACCTCTCACACTTTCTGTCTTGCGGATCGTATTTGGGAAGCAGCAGCTGTTCCCTTTACCTTCACGCTGATTGCTAAATGGCTTTGCAAAAGAATACTCGGTGTCACAGTTAAACAGAACTCTTCTTCAAGAAAAGCGTCTGCCGCCAGCCACTCAGATGTCAGCTTCCTCATTCTGCTGTGCTCTGCCAGACATCCAGATCGGGCCCCTTGGCTTGAATTATTTCCACGTGTCTGCGTTTGATTGGATTCCAGCCTGTCTTCAAATTTCCTGACATCTCTGCTGTCTCTGCTGATACTATCCTATCATGTTGCTCCTCCAGGCCACAGCCTAGGTCTCCCAAGTGATTTCTGTGATTTTACTCATGAATTTCGTGTGGCTTTGTGGGGGAGGGGCCATGAACGTGTGCACACGCAACTGCAGAATGGGGGTCAATACTGGATGCCTTTTCCAATCGCTTTCCACGTTGCTTCTTGAGGAGTCTGCCACTGAGCCTCTAGTTCACTGATTCAGCTATACTGCCTCGCCAGAAAGCCTCAGGGAGCTCTGTCTCTGCGTCCCCAGTGCTGGGATGACACCATTTCCGCTTCCCGGGGCTGGGATGACACCATTTCCACTCCCCCGGGCTGGGATGACACCATCTCTGTTTCTCCATTGTTTGGATGACACTATCTCTGCTTCCCCAGTGCTGGGATGACACAGTGACTGCTTCCTGAGGCTGGGATGACACCATCTCTGTTTCCCCATTTCTGCCTGGCCAGATCACCTCAGGGAGCTCCGTCTCTGCTTCCTCGGTGCTGGAATGACAGACAGGGGCTGATGAGCTCAGCTTTTACTTGGGTGCTGGGAAAAGAACTCAGGTTCTCTTTCTGGCCCACAAGTATTTTACTGACTGAACCACCCTCCCATCTTTCACGTGGCTTTTAAGGACAATGTTCCTGAAATGGCACAATTTTGCACTCACTTTAAAGCTTATATGACAATGGTTTGTAAGTTTTTAAAAGAATATGGATTCATTACCTAACCAGATCTGTGACCACTCTTCCATATGTTTATACATCTTCTGAAGATTCTTGCATTTCCCAAAGCCCATATATGCTTCACATCTCAGGATGTGGAATCCTCTGTAGAAATTAACTGCTTGGAACACTAGTTTCTTGGGCAAGGTTCAAATATCACACATCAGTGGCAGTGAGCACACTTGTTCCATAGGACTTCAAGAAAAGGCTAAAAGGAGAAGGCAGACAAACTTGGGTGGCTGAAAAATGCTAACCCCAATTGTGGGTTTCACCCATTCTTAACTATAGCCTTCTGTTAGAGGGCCTAATGTCTAAGACTATCTCCCTAATGTATACTAAATGAACCAACGGGCCTGATGGATCTCTATATGATTTGAAGTTTCAGAGCAGTTGTAAAGACTGGACCCAATACTTTCTTTCTAACTTCCCCTTCTCCCATTTCTGCAATCTGAATGTGCTTTCCAACCTAAAGATAACCTCAAGGCACGGTGACAATGACAGGGAAGATTGTCCTCTGAACTTTAACCTCTGACTTCCTATTTATGTTCTACTGGCCAGTGTTGGAAAGCTTCTGGTTTTTCTCCAGTGGAGAGATCAATGCAGGGAGGAAAAGCAACGTAGATGGGAAATGGCATGCTTCCTGCTCTGGAAAACATCCTGGGACGGCCTTTGACTTTCATAAATAAACAGGCACATCTGGGATACAAAGGTAGATCTTACAGAATTACAGCCAAGAGCCTGGACTGAAAGGCAAAAGTTGAACACTCTTGTAAGGCGCAGGCCTCATAAATGAGATGCTGTGGAGCACAGCTATTGGTTGACTGGTTGGGAATGGAAGTCAGTGTTAGAAAAGCAGGGACGATGAAGGGATCCTAGCTCCCTGCCGTTAGTTCCGGCAAGCTGCTTTTCCAGCTTGAGACTGAGTTTCCTGCATGTCAGAATCTGGAAGGCCAGTAGCCCCTTATCTGTAACTCCATCGTCCATATGCGTCCTGAAACTGCCTGCTCAATCAAGCAAGCGAGGGAGCTGTCTGGTTCAAAACCTCCTTTGCCTTAGGAATGCCATATGAGGTGGCCAAGAGGCCAGGGTCAGAGAACGTACTGGCTGGGCTCCCAATGGCCAATTATGTGTCTTAACCTCCTTGTCTTGGTAGAACTTCTGTGGCTGATAACAATACCACAGAATGAAACAGCTCTAAAGAAGCTTATTTTGATTCTAGGATTTAATCCAAGGCAAAGGTGATGCATGTACTCATGACCTCCTTGCTGGCAGGATCCTGCAGCATCTGAGGGCATCGCACAGTCAAGGACCTAGCCCGGCTTGTAGCTGTAACAGACCCACTCTCCAGAGAACCCATTAGCCCATTAGTCATACGAATTAATTAATACATTTATTAATTTATATTAATTTATTTACATGGACAGAAGCCTGATCTCTGAGAAGTTCCAGCTCTTTGTGTCTCACAATGGGAATGCGATTTCAGCATGTGTTTCAAAGAAGATAAACAATGCTGACATCTTCTTCCTTCCCCTGTAAAATGGAAATGGGTATTTTATTAGGTTATTGTGAACTTGGACAGCAAATATCATGTGCTTAGCATGCCCCTAAGAGCCCAACAAGGATGTTATGATTATTAGTCTCCAAAAATGATTCATTTTATACATACAAGTTGGTCATTCCCAGGGCTTAGGCCCATGTTAAGTGACTGCTTTCCAGTAAGAGCTGAGAAAACTGAGGTAGAGATGACTTTAGGTGGGTTAGTCAAAATCTCGCTCCAGGAGAGAGTAAACTTAGAACAGAGTGAACTCTGTTGGCACTGAGTCACATCAGCGGCAGCACTTTGAAACAGAAGCTGTAGACATGTTTTGTTTGGCCCTCAGAGTGTTTGGTATTTTTAAATTTTGATTTAGTTGCCAATATTGAAAACTGAGGGAATGTCAGATAATAAACTCATACTTCTGGCTTTACTGCATCTCGAAACACCAGGCCAAGTTCCTGGACGGCAATAATTGGCTAGAAGGAAATAAGCCCACTTAGCCTGTTTTCTCCCTGCTTGCTCCAGAGTTAGTGAACCCTGCTCTGTAAGGTCATTCTATGGTTACTGCCCAGTACCACACTTTGTATAGGGTTTGCCCTGCAAAGGTTCTTGTCTGGTGGTATTGAGGTGGTAGAACCCTGAGGAGGTAGAGCCTGGTAGAAGATAACTAGGCTTTTGGGGGCATCACACTCAGAAGGGGATGATGTAGCCCTTGAAGGGCCCTATACAGTTCCTATGAGAGCAGATGGTTATTAGTAGAAGAAACCTCCTTCTTGAATCTCTGGCTTCCCCTCGTGTCATGTGATATCTCTTGTGTGTGTCCTGCCATCACCTCATCTCCTGTCATGCTCTGATGCAGGTTGAAGACCCTCACTGGAGGCCAAAGAGATGAGCCACGCAGTCACGCACTTTTATCCACCAAATTGTCATCTAAACATTTCTTTTTTTTTCTTTGTTATAGCCCTGGCTGTCCTAGAACTCCCTCTGTAGACCAGGCTGGTCTCGAACTCACAGAGACCCTTCTGCATCTGCCTCCTGAGCGCTGGGATTAAAGGTGTGTGCCACCACCACCTGTCTGTTTTTGTTCTTTGCGATGCATTCAGCCTTTTGTGCTTTACTGCAGCTGCAGAAAGTGAATGAAGAAACCAATCCTGCGTCACTCTTCCACGAGGTACTCCAGATCCTCCAAAGTGATCCGCTCAACACATTTTGCTACCTAAAGTGCCATTCCCATTACTTACAGCTAAAAGTTGCAAACATACTAGAATGACTGGATTCCTGCGATAGAGCCTCCAAGCGAGCCAGCAAATCCACAAAGAAGCCTTCAGACACTCTTATTTCATTCTCAGATTGTCAATGGTTGTAAGGATAAATTTCTCTCCATAGCATCTGTAGACTAACATCTTGCAGAACACACATGCTGGGCAGATTTTCTCAGACAAATCCAAATTTAAACACTTCATTCTAGTATTCCTATAATTATATGGTTTTACTTTTCACATCACATGTCCTAATCGGAAGGTTGAAAAAAGTGTACTGACTAGCTACTTCAAACTGTAATTTGTGTTTAATCATTTGAAGTATCCCTGAAACTTCAGAAGAGGGCATAATAAAAACCACTTGAAACCAGTCTTAAAATCATTTTAAGTTCTATTTAAAGAAAATATCTTCTTGGACATATGTGATATTAAGCTGTTTCTTCTCTGCATGCTTACGGCCCTTTTCCATGTACAAAAACCTCACTTAGGCTTTGAGGCTCATCTCCACGATTACCTTCTAGATAAAACTTCTTTTACTACCTGGGAATGGTAGTACACATTTTTAACCCCAGCATTCAAGAGGCAGAGATAGGACAGTCTTTGTGAGTTGGAAGCTAGTGTTATCTACACAGCAAGTTCCGTGTCTTCCAGGGTTATATAGTAAGACTTTGTCGATTTTTTTTCTTACATACACAGGGAATTTTTTTCACTCCCACTAGTTTTCTCTCAGCCCTTTCTATAGATTTTTATTAAGGATCTAATCACAGGGCATTACTAGTGTGGGTTTATTTTTCTATGCCCTATATTTAATGGAACTTCTTGAGGGAAAACTCCGTGCCTAGTCATCTCTCTATTCCTAGTAACTAACCCATAGTAGATGAATAACCAGTGATTACTATATAGATGTTTGTGAAAAAGTGGCTTATTTCATACAAAAAAAAATCCTGGGACCTTGTTTTTCTCTCTGGAGATATACTAAGAAAATGGCACAATTGTTAGAAGAGATATTTAAAAAATTAACATATCTGGGACTGGTAAGATGGCTCACTGTGTGAAGGCTGGTTGCCAAATCTGAGGACGGGTTCAATTCCTGGACTCCATGTGGTGGAAGGAAAAACTGACTCCCATAAGCTATCCTCTGATCTGCACACCAGCACTGTGGCACACTCATATACTACACATACAGATACATATTCACACGCATATCAAGAAATGCCATTTAAGAAGAACAGGTTACCATATTAAGATAAATATGTTTCCAAAGAAGGGAACTTCATCCCCAACATTAAAATTGAAAAGCCATTTTCTGGCTTTTGTTGGTATATGCTTCACACATATGTTGAAATAGGAAATGGAGCCCCACTAATATATAAAACTAGTATCTAATTCTCATGTGTTTAACGTTAGCACTTCGGAGTCAGAGGCAATCAGATCAGTGCAAGTTCAAGATTTCCAGGCCAGCCAGGGCTACACAATGATAACTTGCATGGGAAAAAAATTAAGAGCTAGTGAGATGGCTCAGCCTTATTATAAAGGCACTTGCCCCCACACCTGCTAACCCCAGAGACCCTCATGGTGCAAGGAGAGCACCGCCTCAGGAAGGCTGTTCTCTGACCTCCGTGTGTATGCACGCACACAAAACAAACTAAAATGGAATTTAAGAATTGGGAGGTGGCAGCACATGGCTTTAATTCCAGCATTTGGGAGGCAGAGTCAGGCAGATCTCTGTGGATTTGAGGCCAGACTAGTCTGCAGAGGGAGTTCCAAGACAGCCAGGGCAGTTACACAGAGGAACCCTGTCTACAAAAACAAAATAAAAGTAATTTAATTTGCAATTAATATATCTGAAAGATCGTGAAAGTTGCTAAGAGAGTATTTTAAAGTATACATACTTTCATTTGAGAATGACTGACAATATTATAGCTTGGGTTTCTATACTAAATGAGGATGGACTATGAAAATAAAACACTAGCTAGCTTGGGAAGGAACATAGATATTTTCAGAAATACCTTCAAATTAGAAAAAAAAATAGCTCACAGGAAGAATGGAAGTATGGCTATCTGAGAAACCCAGAGGGGAGTCCTTTCCTAACTGCTGGAAAATCAAAATGGAGACCTCAACGGCTCTGTTGAAGCCAATGCAATAGAGAAATTGAGGTTTTGAGAGAGAGGTATCTGAAGACTTTGTATTGGATCCCCAGGACAACCTTGAAAGGAAATGAACACACTGAGACAAAATAAAGGAGCCAGAGAGTCAATCTAACATTACATGAAGCTGTGCTTCGCACAACATACAGACTCACCACCAAATCTGTATTTATCTAGGCTGTGCTGTACCTGCAAAGAGTATGCCAGAACTCAGAGAAGGCTGAACTAGTGGGCTAGTTAGTGGTCGCTGGAGGCACGTAGTTGCACATGTTAGTATCCCTGATAGAGACTTGGTCCTTGAGGAAGGCTGTGTGTGGGTGCATGATACATGCATGAACTTAGCAGCAGAAACCAATAGCCATTTACTAGTTCTCATTTTCTGTGGATCAGAAACGGGAATATGGCTTATCTAGGTCTCCTGTTTTGAGGTTCCCCATACAATTAGGCTGTCATCCAGGGTTGGAATCTAATTAGATCAACATGGGAAGAGTTCATTTCCAGCTCATGTGCTTACTGATACAACTTAACTCTTCACTGGCCTTTCAACTGGGAGTTCTGGCTCCCTCCTGGCTGTTGGGTAGGAGAAACCCTCAATTCCTTACCACGTGAGTCCTTTCAGCTTGGCTACTTGCTTTATCCAAATATGCAAGCAATGACAGTAATAGAATCAGCTAGTAAGACCGTTAAAACCTCATGTAAGTAAAGAGACTGGAGAGCCAGCTCAATGGCTAAGAGCTCAGAGAAGAAGGGGTCTTTGAGAGGTGGGGGACACAGGAACAGCTGGAGGGAGGAAAAGTGAGGCTAGAAATGATGTGAACACAGTACTCATATAAGAGCTTCTCAAGAAATTAAAATTTTTAAGAAATCACTTGCTGTTCTTGTAGACGAGCCAGGTTCAGTTCCCAGCACCCATGTGGGGGCATAGCTGGCTGTAACTACAGCTCCAGGTTATTCAATAATCTCACCTGGGCCCGCCACACACATAAACATACTAAGATGCAGATACACATATGCATACATAAATATTATAAATAAGTCCTTTAAAAATATTATGCAACATAGTTATGGAAAGTGGCTTATCTACGTTCTGCTTATTAGAAGTTTTCAAGTTAGCTGGAAACCAAGCCATTATACAGCAATGTATCGAGATCACGATGGAAAAGAGTCATTTTAGGATACAAGCACACACCTTTAATCCCAGCACTAAGGAGGCAGAGGCAGGTGGATCTCTGTGAGTTTGGGGCCAGCCTGGTCTACAAGAGCTAGTTCCAGGACAGGCTCCAAAGCTACAAAGAAACCCTGTCATGAAAAACAAAAAAAAAAGTTATCTTAGAGTCTGCCCAACATAATCACTCAGTCTATATGTGTGCTGTAGTGATTAGGGAAAGATTGCTATGACTCCAGTTAGATTCAGGTGCTGGAAATCTATGCATGTTGATGTGAATGTGAGCACAAATTGTACTGTTTCATACATGAAGCAATAAAGTGAAATACAAAGTAGAGGATACCCCAATCATCGCTCTACTTAGCACCCTCACACACAACAGAGACATTCCAAAGACAGCTGCACATAGGCCAAAGTGTTCTCTTGGCCCCAAGGAATAGAAGGGGCAAAGGTCATAAGAAAGCTGGGATAAAAGTTAACGAAAGAACATGGTTCTAAGCAGGAAGTAATTATGTCTGTGGAGGACTGGAGAGATGATTGCTCTTCCGGAAGACTTGACTTCAATTCCTAGCACCCACATAACAGCTAACAACTGTCTGTAACTCCAGCTCTAAGATATTTGATGCCTCCTCAAGAACTGAACACACAATGTTCCATAGACATATACACAGACAAAATACCGATACACATAAAATAAATCTTAAAAAAAAAATATCTGTGAAAAGTTGGCAAAAGTATTTGAGGAATGTCCAGGTTCTTCTGTAGGCAGGTGTCTCTGAAAGCAGCTGTCGTTTGGACATTAAATGTTCATGTGACCAGTCACTCTTATCTGAAACTATGTGTCATTATCCCTCTCAAGTCAGTTCTTCTGCTGACTTCCTCATTTCTGACAAAGGTCATCCAGTCTTCCAACTGTGGGATGAGCTTCACCTGCACTTCTTGAGTTCCGGCTCTCAGTCCCAGCTGCTGCACCAGCTGTCTCCTCAATAAGTTACAGTAAGTGTTGAGCTGCAATTAACCAGTCAAAATGGCATGGCTTAAACAAGATAGAGATTTATTTCTCATTAACATAGCCATAGGAATTCCAGGGCTAGTGTGTTAACTCCTCAGTCTCTGGAATTAAGAATGACTACATCCCCTTGCTGTATAATTCTAAACACCTAGCTTCCTCACACAGATCAATGGTGCTTCACGATTCCAAACCTCGCTCCAGCTCCATCCATTGTGTCGGCATTCCACCCAATAGGAAGGATATGTTGTGCAGATGTGGTGGTGTGCGCCTGCAATCCCAGCACTCTAGAATCTGAGGCAGGAAGATAGCGAATTCAAGGCCAATCTGGACTGTATAGAAAAACCTTATGAAAACAAAGCAAAACAAAACGTGTTCAATTTATTTAAAAGAGATTGAGGCTGGAGTGATGGCACACACTTTTAATCTCAGTACTGGGAGGCAGAGGCAGATGAATCTTTAAGTTCAGTTCAAGGCTGTCTGGTCTTTAGAGCTAGTTCCAGGATAGTCAGGGCTACACAGATAAACCTTGTCTCAAAAATTAAAGAAAAGCAGAGAGATCATCTCACAGAAGACACAGGGACAAATTCTTATTTCATTAAGCATCCAACACACATATTGTTAAGGAATGTTAATTAGGCATCGGAAAGGATAAGATTCACATGTTGCAACTATTGATGACCTCTTGTGCATCTACAAATCCCTAGCCCTCTTGTCTTCTATTTCTCATTTATCTATTGAAGCCAACAGTCTCCTAGCATCACTCATAGTCTGGACCGATGCCACCTTCCTGTGCTCTTGCTGATTTTCCCAATTAATGGTGTCTCTACTCTGCAGCCATTTATAATGGTGCTTGTTGTCACCTCAATTGTTTTTAAGGTAGTGTGTTTGCTCACTGAAAAAACAAAGATTCTAGGTTAAGGTCTGCCTTCACCCCTGGGAATGCCCATCCCCACCCCGAGAATCTAGGCTTGGTTTTTTATAAACTAGAAACTCCATGATTCTTGTTTAACCCATTAGAATGAGACAAGGATATACCACTGGGAGGGGAGACAACCAGGGCTCCAGACTTGTTTGGAAGGAATTCCAGAGACTGAGGAGTTAACGCACAGGTAGGAAGGATGGCAAGGGTGAAGAAACTAAGCTGTGGAGTCAGACATAGACACTTTTAAAGCAAATTTTCATGATTTGCTGCCTTAGTGACTTTGAGCAGATAATTGTAGCTCTCTATATTAGTCAAGGTTCTCAGCTGCAAGAGACTAACTGCAATTAATTTAAGATGATAATGGATTTATTCAGGCACTTTGCAGAATAATTGAGAGAGGTGAAGAACAGAACTTGAGGCAAAGAAGCCAAAGACAATATTCAAAAATATACCACTGAACTGACCCTTGAAGAAAGTCATTGCCGGCACTGCCAATAGCAGCTTCAGACGGTAAAGGTCAGGGTTTGCATGGTTCCTGGCCGCCGCCACCTCTCAGTAGATGGCTAGAAGCAGTGCCATAATCACAGGAGACTTTGTCAAAATTGCATTGGGTATGAAATAAAATGCATGTAATAGGCTGGGGAGGTAGTTCAGTTGGTACAGTGGGCATGCATGCACAAGCATGCACACACATACACACAAATACATGCACAAAGCATACCAAAAATAATAAATGTTTAAAAAGCAATTAATAGGGTTTGAAGATATGGCTTGGTGGTATGAGCAAACACATATTGCTCATCAGAAGACCCAAATTTGGTTCCCAGAACCCTTGTCATGAGGCTCACAACCACTACTAACTCCATCTCCAGGGAGATCCTATGCCTCCTGTCTCTATGGACACCTGCACTCAACATTCACAAAACCCCATAAGTTACATATACATAATCAAAATAATAAAATGCATATTTAAAGCAAAGTTGTTGTTTCTTTTTTACAAAAAAGAAGTACCCATCTTAGACATTTCACCAACATAACAAATAGATAAACATTTTTTCCCCGTTTTTAAGTCACCAAGTTTTGAGGTAACTTGTGACACAGCAAGAGATAGCTAATACAAAGTATTGTGAAAAAGGTGCTTGTCTTAGTCAGTGTTTTATTGCTGTGAAGAGACACCATGAGCACAGCAACTCTTAAAAAGGCAAGCATTTCACTGGGATTTGCTTACAGTTCAGAGGTCTAGCTCATTGCCATCACACCAGGAAACATGGTGGTGTGCACGCAGACATGGTGCTGGAGAAGGAACTTGAGAGTCCTACATCTGGAAACACAGGCAGCAAGAAGAGAGAGACATTGGGCCTGGCTTGAGTATTTGAAACCCCAAAGCCCATCCAGAGTGACAAACTTCTTCCCTAATCCGCCTAATCCCTGTCCAGTAATGCCACACCCTGGTGGTCACACATTTAAACATATGAACCTATGGGGGGCCATTCTTATTTAAACTACCACAGTGCTATAGAAGGGAAATCTTTGTAGGTTATGAAAAAAACATATAGCACAGGATATTTTTCTAGTTTGTAGGATGAAAGAAATGCTTATTGAGGGGTGACTTATGGCATGACCAGAATAAGGCGTGGGAATTAGCCATGAAATAAGGGTTAGTAGAAAAAGAAAAGTACTCTTGGCCAAGAGCAACATGCCTGAAGGCAGAGGGGAAACTGTTTCATTCCTATAAAGGAAAAAAAAAATCTAGAATCAAGGAGACCAGCTAGAAGGCAATGTGCACTCAAGTGTACAAAGATAGTGAACTGGCCTGGAACTTGCTATGTAGACCAGGCTGGCCTTGAACTCACAGAGATTTACCTGCCTCTGCCTCCTGGTTGCTGGGATTAAAGGTGTGCACCACCATGTCCAGTCCAATATCCGTATTACTGAAAATGAATGAGTTAAATAATTAAAAGTGAGTTAGGCAAATAAGATTGCAAGGCGTGACCATGCTTCTGTACAGCAAAAGAAACAGCGAACAGAGAGAACGGCCAGCCCACAGAATGGCAGGGTGGCCTTGCCGGCTATACTTCTGACAAGCGGTTCCTATTAAGAATACATAAATAACTGCAAAACATAAGCACCAAACAAAACAACCTGCCAGTCAACACATGGTTCAGCGAACTAGAAGAAATGTAAGTAGCCAACAAATATTTTTGAAGTGCTCCTCTTCCTTAGACAATCGAGGAAAGGCAAATTAAGACACCTTTTGGGAGTCTGTCTCACTCTAGTTGGTATAGTCATCAGAAAAACAACAGAGGTTGGGGATCATGAGGACAGATCATGAAATTTAAAGGGACTCAGGCAAGGAGAGAAATGGGGCTTTGGCGGGGGTGGGGGTTCGAGACAGGGTTTCCCTGTGTAACAGTCCTAACTGTCCTGGAACTAGCTCCATAGACCAGGCTGGCCTTGAACTCACAGAGATCCACCTGCCTCTGCCTCCCAAGTGCTGGGATTAAAGGCATGCACCACCACTGCCTGACTAGAAATGGGCTTTTAAGGGGAGAATGCAGAAGGTAATAAAGCACTCATGAAAGTGAAAGAGGAAATACTGGGGGCAGAACAGTTCAATGGGGACAGAGGGCAGAGGGATGCAGGAGGATCACTGGGAGTGAAGAATTAACCAAAACTGAGTATGTATAAAAATGATGTAAGAAAATCAGTGACTTTGTATGCCAATAAAAAATAAATTGTAAGACGGGTGTGGTGGCACACATCTTTAATCCTAGCACTGGGGTGGCAGAGTCTGGGTAGATCTCTGAGTTCGAAGCCAATCTGATCTATATAGTGAGTTCCTGGACAGCCAGGACTATGTAGAGAGACCCTGACTCAAAATAAATAAATAAAATGAAATAATTACTTTAAAAGTGAGAAAGAGTGATCCACACTCAGAGAAGGTTCAGTGTGTAAGTAACACATGCCAGGGATCGTTGTGAGTCATTTGTATCAGCTATATACCATACTTGCTATGGGCAGGGGTCCTATACTAGATGCCAGAGATGCCACAATGAACAAAAGAGAAGGAGTTTATCCTCCCTTGGCATAGCCACATTCAAGGTGGCATAAAAGAAACAAGTAAACACAAGATCACTTAACAATATGAACTTTAGCTGTAAACCCCAATAATATTTAAGAAAGCGGTTGGGAAGAATGGATGCAGGGCAATTGTTTTTAGATGAACAAACTAAGGAATGCTTCTATAGAGACACTTAAGCAATGGGGAAGAAGAAGGGACAGCTATTGAAGAAAAAAACTTGACACTCAGAAGGCAGAAGCAAATGGATCCAAGTTCGAGACCAGCGTGGTCTGCAAAGTGCATTCCAAACAGGGCTACACACCAAAACCCTGTCTCAGGGGGAAAAACCGAGAAAAAGTTTCTTGGTGGAGGGGATTAGTTATGTGAATTTAGGGACTATGTGGCCAGAAAAGGGAGACAGAACCCCCAAACCCTAGAAAAGCAACTAGACCTATGTGCAACCCAGCTCATGCAGTGTGATATCTAATATAGATACTGCAGAATACGGAATTTTAGCCCAAGAATGGCAGGAAACTATTAAAGGGTTTGAAAACAATGGGGGTAACACAATTGATGTTTTTAAAAATACCTTCAGCAGTAGGGCCTTACCACCAGGTTGTAGAGAGTAACCAGCAGCCTGGGCAGTAGCCTGTGATGTTTTGAGGATGGTGCCTCTGGGATCCCTTATGCCAATGACTCAAGATATAACCCCTTCCTGACACTGGAGGGTTTATTTGGTAGCATGTATTTGGTAGTTTAGTTGGTGCATTATCTCCCCATTATATGCTGACTACATTTAAATTCCTTTCATATTGTATACACCTGCTGGAAAAAGTAAAATCAATATTCTCCAATGAAGTGTTACTGTGTATATCAACCACATTCCAAGGCAGGCTCTATTCCCAGGACTTCATAGGGGTTTTTTGTTTTGTTTTGTTTTGATGGGGTGGGGGGGTTCATTTTGTTTTGTTTGTTTGTTTATGTATTTTGCCTTACTGGGGTTTTTGTTGTTGTTGTTCAATTGCTTTCATTTTTAGGTTTTTGTTTTGGGGTTTGTTTTTGGAGAAATACACAGAGACTGAGAACGTAAAGTTGAGCTGGGTGAGTAGGGGAGGTGGGGAGGATCTAGAAGGAGTTGAGGGAGAGAAAAACACAAGATATACAGTATGAAAACACATTAATGAAAAATATCAGTTTGCAGCAGGACACATGGCAATAATCCCAGATTTCTGTTGAGCACAGCAGGACGATCCTGAGCTGGAGATCAAGCATGGGCTACATAGTGGCATCCAGGCCAGCCTGGGTTGCATGAAATCTATCTAAAAAGCTAACACACACACACACACATATGTAACATGAAGGGCTGGGCTTGTCGGAGTTTCTGTCCATATATATATTTGTCTAGCATGCACAAAACCTTGGTTTTGTTACTCAGCACCACATAAAGCAAGCATAGTGGTACATGCCTATAATCCCAGAACTCAGGAGTTGGAGACAAGAGATTCAGGAAGTTCAAGATCATCCTTGGAAATGGAGCAAGTTTAAGGTCAGTCTGCACTACATGAGGCACTATCTCAAAACAAAAAAGCACACACACACACACACACACACACACACACACGGCCTCATACACACACGCATGCTCACACACACACACACACACACACATTTTGTTTCTTGTGGGGAGAATGTAAACAGGAATTCCAAATGCTAAATGGAGATGCTGAAAGATGGTAGAGTTTGGGATGGAACAGGAAGATAGAGAAGCAAGCTCCTGCTTCTTCAATGAATGAGGAGACTTTAGCGACAAACCATAAAGCCCAAGGGGAGAAGGAGTTTCAAAGGAGTAGAGGATTCAGTGTGACTGGAAAATGAAGAAGTGCTGAGAGCAAGATCACTTAGCCCACCTCTAGCCTCTAGAGAAGGTTGTGGGGGGCAAGGCACCAGTTCCCCCCAAAGAGCTTTGCCCAAGGAGGCAGGTGTCAGTGAGTGAAGCCCTGTCAGCAGGGAGATCAATACCCAAACCGGATGGTGGGAAGCCCTTTTGTTATCAGGCATCACCAGCCCATAGCAAAGAGCATTCAGAAGCCTTCTCTGATTTAGAGTACCCTCGTGTAATTTGAGATAGAAAGAGACACTATAAATTCCGAGGAGAGTGTTGGCAAGATAAGCTGCCATTCTAAATTAATTTAGGCTCTAGGCTTCCGCCTTTGAAATTCTAATTGGGTTATAAGGCGGCCACCCTTCACAAATCCTTAACTGCTTTTCATCCTTCAACCTACTGCTTCCTTCTAAATGACTCAGCTATGGCAGTTTGCCTAGGAAAATGGTGCTTTGTTTGTTTTTCACTTACTCCAGCAATGGCCAAAGCAACAGAAGGCCAAAATGGACTGAATTTAGTCCGTGCCAAGCGAAGGGAGAAGTATTTCCTGCTCCATTTCAAAAGGAGCCTTGTGCATATAATGCCAACACTTGGGAAGTAGAGGTAGGAGAACTGCTTTGAGTTTGACGCCAGCCTGGGCTACAGAATGAAGCTCTGTCTCAAAAAGGAAAAGAAAAAAGTTAAAAAAGTGTCTTGTGGAACACTTTCTATGTGTTTTTGTTTAGCCCTGTAGGGCCCAGTGGCTCCTTCTGGAATTGATAGATGAACCATCTTGGGCAGCAAAGCAGACCCTTCCTCAACTTATGTTGTCCTTTCATCATTTCGGGGTACAGATAAAGAAGGCACAGTCTCCCATTGTCCCCCTCAGCAGCTTGAGGACTTTCACAAGAAGTGGAGCAGCTTCAAATCAGAGCAAACCAGAACTCCTACCTTCCACACTGAAAATAATTTTGAAAATAATTCCAGGAAGAGCTGGTTTACAAAGCAGAGGGGGCAATTTTATTAAAGATATTTTAATATAGGCTGAAGCATGAAGATTAGAAGAAAGAGGTATGGTCAGAAGAAGGAACATCTGAGAGCCTGGGAGCGGGCTTCTCAAAGGTGAGTCTCAGAAAGTATGACGAATTGAAAAGTGGGCACAGGCTCTTCAAAGACGAGATCGTTGTTACAAATTGTCATTCATGTACAGGGTTCTGGTGGGATTTGAATTTGTTATATTATCACTAGGTGTTTGCGATTGGGGCCTGGCAGGATTACAATTAATAAAGTAAAGGCCTAGCCCAAAGGGGTAGAGGGAGGTGGGATGCCATGTCTGTAAACAGTTTACTGTTAACAAAGTTTTTTGTTTGACATCCTCAGACAACGTCTCGGAAAGGAGTGAGGCTCTACCCAAGCTCCTATACACCCAGTGCTATCTTAGCATCAAATATCTATAGATCAGAGGAGTAGTAACTCTTAGGCAGACAGCCTTTACCGCAAATGTTAATTGTGCTGAAATCCTTGCCTCTCAGCTGCCAAGAGCCTTTGTCAGACCCTGGGAAAATGGGCCTCATAATTTCTGTTTTTCTCTCCTGCCTCGGGTCCATGAATCAAACCGGAGCGCACATCTCTTGCCCACAGGAGCAAGCAGTGACTCTTGAGTGGAGCCCAGCCCTTCAGTGAGCAGCTGCAGCAGAGACGAATAGGTTGCTGTGTGCACACAGAAGAGCTGCCAGCTCTTCAAACATTACCTACTAGATGAAAAACAGCGTGACAGAGAGCACCTGGACTGCAGAGGCAGGCAGCTCCCCAGAGGCTAGCCTCTGACTAAGCTTTGAGGGGACTGGGGACTGTAACCGGAGGATGGAGCGCAGAAAACAGTGTCTTTATCCCCAATGCTCTCAAGCCTGCCAAAACCTAGGCAGGCTGCCATGGCCAGATGGCCTATTATTCACCAGGCTTTGGTTCACCTGAGCCTCTTTCCCCTGCTGAGCTGCAGCAGGCTGTCCACTGTCAATTTTTAAGCCTATGTTTAGATTTTTAGAGGGTCCAAAAAGGCTGTATGTAGAAAGACAATTCAGTGAATAGCTTTCTGGCTGGTTTAGTGAGTAGTTCCCTCTCCTGGGTCTATCTGACCTTCTAGCATGAACCCTGTCTAATCTGGGATGATACAAAGCAGTGGCTTAGTGATAGGTGGCAGGGACAAGGTAGCCCTATTTTGTAGGCAGTTAGTCAGGGTTATAGGCCAAAGAAAAACAAAAATGTCTGCATGTCCTGGCAGGACTGAGAGTCAGTTCTGAGAGCACCAAGGTTTTGCCATAAACCCTGACCACTGAGGTGAGCTGGGGAACAGAAATCCAAGAAGACTGATTCATGAAAATAGCAGCTAACTAAAAGCTTTACCTTTTACATACTGGCTTTTCCTTTTGCAACACATGGCAGGCCTTTTTCCTGCCTGTGGGCTTCCCTGAGCCTGCATGCTTTTATCAACCAATCAGAACTCCCTGCCACATTCAAATTCACCAACCAGATTCATTCCAACTCAATACTTAATTTACATATGTATGCAACCAAAATGGCCTGTTGCCAGGATGTAAAAGAACCTCTGATCCAGAATGCTACTTGGCACTCAATTTTCAAGTTCCCCTTTCTACTACAGGACGCTGTTTCTTCCCAATGCATTTTGTTACCTAGCCCTTCCCATGCTATCTTTCCTTGTCACTCTTCCTGATCATGAGATAATGAACACAAGAAACAACATTAGCCTCAGCTCTTAAAGATGTGTGGGGCACACTGCAATAGTTACTTTTCTCTTATCTACAACAAAAATATCTGACAAAACAATTTAAGGGAGGAATAGTTTCTTTGGGCTTCTGATTTGATGGTACTGTCCACCCTGATGGAAAAGTCATGGCTTGGCTTGAAAAGGACTCCAGTGCAAACTGGAGGATCTCCTCAGTTAACATAGGAAAGATGTCTTTAGCAGATTCTTCACAGATTTAGTGCCTCCCAGACATCAGTGTGTTTCAGAACCACCTAGTGAGTGTATAGAAGCAGAAGCCCCAAGGATTCTGGTTTGGTCCATTGGAGTAAAGCCTAGGGTGCTTGATACCTAGGGTGTGTCAACTTGATACAAGCTAAAGTCATCAGAGAGGACCTCAATTAGAAAAACAGCTCCATAATATCAGGCTGTAGGCAAGCCTATAGAGTATTTTCTTAATTAGTGACTGATGCTGGGATGGGTAGCCCATTGTGGATGGTGACATCCCTAGGCTGGTGGTCCTTGGTTCTATAAGAAGGTGGGGTGAGCAAGACAAGGGAAGCAAGCCAGTAAGCAGTACCCCTCCATGGCCTCTGCATCAGCTCCTGCTTCCAGCTTCCTGCCATGATTGAGTTCCTGTCCTGACTTACCCAAGTTGCTTTGGTCATGGAGTTTCATGACCCTAACTAAGAAACCTAGGGACTGGGATTTCTAACATAGTCATTTAGATGTGTTGTGAGATATTTGATTGCACTGTGTAAAGATACGTCGCTGTGATTGGTTTAATAAAATGCTAAACACCCAATAGCTAGGCAAGAGGTATAAGCAGAGAGAGCTTCCAGACAGAAAGAGCTCTGGGAAGAAGAAAGGGGGAGTTGTCAGCCAGATGCAGAGGAAACAGGACATGTAGGTGAAAAGATAAAAATCACAAGCCATGTGACAGCACGTAGATTAAAAGAAATGGGTTAGTCTAAGTTATAAGAGCAAGTTAGAAACAAGCCAAAGCAAAGACTGAGCTTTCATAATTGGTAAGAAGTCTCTGTGTCACTTGGGAGCTGGTGGTCAAGAGAAAGACTTGCTATACAGATGTTCTTCAGTCCACGACTAATTTAGGAAGTTGTGCCCAAGCGTGTTCATGGCTGGGTCTCAGGAACTTATCAGACTCCTGACATTCTCTGCAAATTGTGTTGGTATTTGTTTCTTCGTAGGCACTCACAATGGAGAGGCTTTTCTGTAATAGAGTAGCCAGACTCCACTGTATATTTCGTGAGAAGAAAGAGCAGACATTGATCAGCCAAAGGCCAGTGGGTCTCCTGGGGAAAGCTGCCTAGAAGAGGTGAAGCTGTTACCAACCCGACAGAATGATCCTGCCCAGAATGCAAGAGCTGAGATCTTGACAACCAAATAACAGTTTCCTCTTAGCATATTCCACTATGAAAAAGATACAATGCCAGCCAAATCAGCTTTATCAGCTGCCTATTCATGTGGGATTCGGGCCTCTGATAAATGAGCCACTTTGCTTCTCAAAGGCACTTCTCCTCAGACTAAGATGTACTTTGCTTGTAGTTTAATGAAAGAAGAAAGGAGGGAGGGAAGAAGAGAGGGAATAGGAAAGCTTTTTAAATCTACATGCAGAAACAGTAAAGACAACTATATGTGTGATAGTCCTTCCCTTCCCCCCATCATCTTAAACACACACACATACACACACACACACACCGACTGACCACATGGTATGATTTGAAAGTTCTGTGAACGGGTATCCCTTTCCTCATTAATCACTGTGTGTTTACAGCCTCATTCTGGAACTCTTCATCTTTCAAATGTTCCTGTCAGAACTGAAATATGCTATGGGCTAGGAATGTAAACTCACTGGTGCTCACCTTACCTGGTATGTGTGGTGCCCTGGCTTTGAGCCCAAGTACTTTAAAAAACAAAAGATTAAAAAAAATGGGCCTTTAACATGGACCTCCTAATATCCTTAATTTGTGAGAATTGTTTTTAGTATGTCTTCAAATTACCTGAATGTGTTTAAATATATGTCTGTGCTTCTGTCTGTTTGCAGTCTGGTTCCTTCAGTCCAGGGAATCTGAATTTTAAACAAGATCCCCCAGAGGTCGTCCTTAAGGTACACTTCAAGATACCACACTCCTAGTATTAGGGAAACAGCTCAGTATTTGAATGTATGCTTAGCATATGTGAAACCATGGTTTCAATCTCTGAGGTCCACAACACACACACACCCCCCAAATCATGAAACTTCCATAAAAGCCTGTTACTCTTCAGGTGGGTTATAAACTCCTTAAAAGTAGATGCAAAATTGTAGGTATGCTACATGTGAACCTGTTTCCAGGCATTGGGTATTACAGAATGTTACTTAAACTATGTAAAGATGTATTACATTTGTTTATACTGCATTTGGTTAATTACGTAAAGATGTGTTGCTGTTTTAGTTTGTCTGCCTAAGGCACCTGGCTGGTCTAATAAAAGGCTGAGCAGCCAACAGCTAGGCAGGAGAGGGACAGGCGGAGCTGGCAGGCAGAGAGAAGAAGTAGGAGGAGGAGTCTAGGCTCAAGAGAATGGGAGGACAAGAGGAAGAGAGAGAGATAGAGAGAGAGAGAGAGGCCCAGGGACAGCCAGCCAGGTAACCTCCAGCTAGCCGGACATGGAGTAGGACATAAAGAATAAAAGAAAGGTAAAAAGAAAAAAAAAGAGGCAAAATGTAGATGCACAGAAACAGATTAAATTAAGTTAAAGAGCTAGTGGGACAAGCATAAGACAAGACTGAACATTCATAACTAATAATAAATCTCTGTGTCATGATTTGGAAGCTGGTTGGTAGCCCAAAGAGAGCCAGTTACAATTGGATCTTAGTTTTAAACAGATTCTGAAAAATTTGTTGACTCGAAAAAGGTACACAATAATTTACCAGGTTATATTTCAGCAAGAAATGGCAAAAGAGAATTTGGAGTATAAGGGGTGGGCAAGCAAGAATCTTCCCCAATATACAGAGGCAGGAAAGAATCCTCAGTACCAATCTTTGTATGTGCCCACTGAGAAATGAAAGAAGTTATTAAAAGTACCGTGACTGAACTGCAAGCATTTCAAGGTAGAGAAAAATATTTGCAACTTATATCACAAACAGCTAATTCCTTGGGTTGGAGATGCAGCTCAATTGGCAGAGCGCTTGCGTGACATACCTGAAGCATGGGATGCAATCCCCAGTACTGCATGAAAACTGGACGTGGTACCCACATCTGCAATTCCAGCACTCAACAGGTAGAGGCAGAAGGGCCAGAAGTTCACGATCATCCTCAACTACCTGGTGAATTCAAGGCCAGTTTGAGCTACATTAGCTCCTGTCTCAAAAAACCAACAAGAACAACAAAGAAGTTTAAAGAGCAACTAAAAATAATAGGGGGCAGGGAATATAGCAAACCCCGAGGCAAGAAAAAAATGGGGATGGGTTTGAACAGACAGGTCTCAGAAAGGGAAATGTAAATGAATCTTAAATATATGAAAAGATGGTTAATTTTGCTCATTATGAAAAAAGTTAAAAAGATTATCTCAATGAAATCTTGATATCTCATTTCTTTTTCTTTTATTCCCTTCCTTCTTCCCTTTAACTCAAGGCCTCAGACTCACTCCCTGAGCTGTTACACAGCCTCTACAATCTCACCTTTCACATAACAAATTGAAGAATTTGGTACCACACTCTGACGGTATGTGTGTAGAAGAATTTCTCTGTGGAAGATAACTTGACAACGTGCATATACACAGAATTAGGCATCACAGCATCCAGAAGGAAAGCTTATTTTTTTAATTCATACTCTGGAATCTTTTGCACCATAACTTCAAAACCTAAATGAAAGCAAGCAAGCAGGTTCTGTTTGGATGTGTAGCGTGAGTTAGTACAATGTGAAACTAGAAAAGGAATTCTCATCTCAACAGCATGGTCCTCTACGGGCAAGGTTAGACCATATTGGTGCCACCGAAGTACAGCTCCCAACCAGGTGCACTGGTTCCTCCAAACCGTTTGGGCAGATATACCATCTTCTTCAGCTATGATGCATACAAACAATGGGATTGGTAGCCCTTAGATGCAGGCAGTGAGGCCTGTAAGGAAGCACTTCCTCAACACCCTCTCCACACACTGTTACCTACTTCTTGTTCGGGGGGCCTATTTGTAAGGCAACTCCAAAGAAACATCCCAAGTTTCCTCTCCAAGGGCCTGGCTTGAAGCCCTATGAGCTAAAGCCCATTCCATTTCTCTTTGCACCTACAGCATTTTCCTTAAAGTGTTCTCACAGCGTTTGCTCCTATCTATGGGGCTGTTTAGCTTTCGTTTCTATGTTTTGTTTGTGGGCCTCTACCTGTATGCGTACCACTTGCCTGCAGTGCCCATGGAGGCCAGGAGAGAGCATGACGCCTCCTGGAGCTGGAGTTACAGGGGTTATAAACTGATCTACAACCTGCCGAGCCATCTTTCCAGCCCATGGTTTAGGTATTAATCTGCATATCACTCACTCCCACCGGACTGAAAAAAGAAAAACGTCCCTAGGCCACTCCTTCGTTATCTTTGCTGGGCCCCGTAGGTACCCAGGCAACACCTGGCGGATGGGAGCTGGCCCATGAATGTAGATGATAAACAATACAGGCAATGCTGCTGTCAGTCCAGGGCAGGAATGTGCTCTAGATTCCACCACAAATAACTGCATTGGGCAACCTTCCTGGGGAATTACTTCCCTAACCAGCCAGCCCTTCGCCGACTCAGCACATAGCCCACATTTCTTAGCTGTCCTTTATGGATTCCTCAGGCTTGGATGAGAACTGATACTCTCGTGCATTCTTTGCTTCCCTGCCAAGCCATAGCAGGCCTCGGTAATCATGCATACACTCAATCAAATGCACTTTCCAAAACTTTCTTCAGACAGCAGCTAACTACCATTCGGCTAGGATTGGTACACAAAACAAAACGTGTTTGTGATCCTAGACAGAGAGGATTCATACATTCCTCCTTGGGGAGGAACAGACTCCTAGGATATCACAGAAGGTCTCTCAGGGGCAATGGGATTCTAAATGAGCTGGACATGGGATCATGCCACTTAGGAACACTAGACACTGATGGACAAGTCTGCTGGCCTTAGTAGAGTTAAGTTCTAATGGATAACAGTGAGCAAACATGCTCTATTGCTCACAGAGGCAGACTGATCTTAGCAAACAGAAAACCAAGCCAGCAGAAGCCTTAAGTCACTGGGCACTGTTCCGTCTTTAGTTCACCCACTTTTCTACCCTAACAAACTGCCTTTGACTTTGAGGAAGAAGAAAAAAGGGAATCAAGCTTCTACTCAGATTTGTATTTCAAACCAGGACTACTAGAGCATGCCCTAAAGCCAGGCCGCTCTGGTGGGTGGTCTCAAGCCAGGACAGATGTTTCCTCTTTCTTTTAACTCCCTTTTAACTCAACTCCCTTCCTTCCACTGACAAACACAGAGACAGGCATATAAACAGATATACATATGCAACCCCCCCCCACATACACACACACACGCACACTGCTGAGGCAAAGCCAGGACTGACTAGGAACAAGAGCAGGGAGGACAAGTATGGAATGGCAGGTTTAAATCTTCTTTGTAGGCCTGGGCAATTTTCCACTGAGAATAGAGCGGGGGACCTATGGATTGGAAGGTACATATCTATTGGGGTGAGGGTCAGCATCAATGTGAGAAGGCACAGGTTGGGCGTGATGTTTTTATGTGTATTAACAGAAGGTGTGTGGTCTACAAGCGTGTCACTAGATCTCACCTTATTTGGAAGAGCCACCTGCTGTCTTCCACACAAAGCTACTTTCGATTTTCCAGGTCTATTTTCAGTTGGAGGTGGGAGTGGGGAGGGGGCTGGTACAGGATAGAACATGTGGGGATGATTTCTTTACACATTTCTTTTCGCTTTCTCCCTTAACTAGTTTAGGCAGCAACACGGGAAGCCAGCTAATACAGAAATACCAATTCAAGGGTGATTGCTGAATCATTACTTAAAAGGCTTAAGTAATAATGGACACAAAACATTTTTCTTAGCCTTTTCTAGTTTACCTTTTGTTTCTGATTTTTGTAGTGCAGGACACTAAATCCAGGGCCTGCGGATTGCCAGGAAAACGCTTTACCACTGAGTTACCTCCCCTCGGCCCTGCTGCTTTTGAATTGCTTTAAGTGGGTGGTAGATGATTCCTCCAAGTGAGCAATTAGGAACAGCTGAAGGCCAGCTCTCTGGCTTTTGCCCACGTTGTATTAGTCAGTAAATTCTGTCCACAATCGCTTCCCTCATTCAGCGTGTTCTTGCTCTCTCATACTTCTCTGTGTTAGAGCTAACTCTCAGAAAAAGGAACTGCAATATGCTAATTCCAAGGGAGGTGTGAAGCTTGGGAAGCCTGAATGTATTACCTCTTCCAGGGAGATTTGCATTTTAATAAAAACTAGTGCTTCTTCAATTACTGGAATTCACAGAGGAGGGGAGCTACTCAGGCAGATTCTAGTGAGCAAAGACGTTTTCTCCATCCCTAGAGCAAAGGAAGTTTCTGCTTGTTTCATTACCCACAGCACGAGAATGATTGCATTATTGGTACCCTAGCCATGACATGATGATTGAATAAAATAATTAATGACTATAAAGAATTTAGCAGTGTTTGGCATATCAGGGCTCCACAAAGATTAGATCTTTATTTCCTTTTCAATCTTTTATTTTTTATTCTGCTCCTGTTTAGCCCAGAGTCCTTGTGTACACTAAGTGTACTGAGCTGCTCTCTGCCCCAGATGCTTATCTTATGCAACTCCTTCTTAATACCAACCCTGACAAAACCCATATCCTTGCCCTATATGCTGACAGACCTGGATGACTACTGTGTGTAAGTTACATCCCCCGTGGCACTATGGACTAGGGAAGGTCTAGAGAAGTAACCATCTTGGAATCAAGGGGTATGAAATAACAGAGCTCTCAAAAGATTGCCTCTCTTTAGTGGAAAGAGGTAGAGAGGATGCCATTAAAATTTATTATTTAATGCATGTAGGAAACAGTATAATCTATTGCTTAAGGATTTAAGAGTCTGGAGCTTGAATCCTGACTGTTTTACTTACTAGCTTTTATTTCAGATTTTTTTTATATGTAGGTGTGTATCACTCTCTGTATAGTATATACCACACATGCACAGGTTCCCTTGGAAGCCAGAAGAGGACACTTGATCTTCTGGACTTGGTGTTATACATAGTTGTATGCTGCCCGGCATAGGTGAAGAGCATCACTTAGGTTCACTGGAAGTACTCTTAATCACTGAGCCCTCTCTGCAGCCCCTACTTAACTAGCTTTTTTGACCTTAGAGATGTCACTAAACATTTCTGAACCTCAGTTTCTACTACTTAAATGGCCACATGGAGACCTTAAGGATTGAATGAGACTCGAATGTAAACTGTGCAGCACAGACTCTTGGACATGTGTCTTTAAAAAGTATTAAACTGACTGGACCTAATGATGCATAATTTTAATTCCAACACTCAGAAAGCAGAGGCAGGTGGATCTTTTTGAGTTCAAGGCCAGCCTGGTCTACATACGGAGACCCAGGCCAGCCAGTGCTACAAAGTACGAACTTGTCTCAACTCCACCCCACAAAAATTTAACCAAGGTTGGAGAGATGGCTCCGTGGTTAAAAGTACTGTCTACTCTTCCAGAGAACCTTAGTTTGACTTCCAGCTCCCATATGACAGCTCACAAGCATCTACAATTCCAGTTCTAGATACTGACGGATAACTTTACAAACCACAATATATTGGATAGAATACTAGGCTATTGGCCAAGTGTGGTGGTATGCATTTTTAATCCAGACACTTGGGAGGCTGGGGCAGGTGTTTTTCTGTGAGTCAAGGCCACACTGATTTTCATGGTGAGTTCCAGGCCAGCCAGGACTACATAGTGATATCCTATTTCTAACAAAAAAGTAATTATTTTCCCTTAGCTAGATGAACAATAACATGGGAAGCATTTAGAATATTTATTTTTAATTTTTAAAAAGATTTATTTAATATGTGCATGTATTTGGACCACATGTATATATGTTTGTGCATCATGTAAGTTCTTGGTGCCCACAGAGGTCAGAAGAGGGCATCAGATCCCCTGGGATTGGAGTTATAAATGGTTATAAACTACCATGTGGGCACTGGAAATCAAACCCAGGTCCTCTGGAAGAGCTTTAAACCTCTGAGCCTTATCTCTAGTCCAGTTGGATCCATTTTTGAAAGTTTGTTTGTTTATTATTTATTTTTATGTGCACAGGCGTTTTGCCTCTCTATTGGCTACTTTTCCATTGCTGTGATAAATCAGCATGACCAAGGCAACTTATGAAAGAAAGCATTTAATTAGGTTCACGGGTTTAACAGGAATGTTGGCTGGAGCATCTGAGAGCTCATCTCTTGGTCCACGAGCAGGAGACAGAAAGAACTAACTCTAAATGGTGCTAGTCTTTGAAACCTCAAAGCCCACCTCCAATAACATGCCCCTCTAATAAGGCCACACTCCTAATCCTTCCCAAACAGTTCCATCAACTGAGGACCAAGCAGTCACACATATAAGCACTGGAGGCCATTCATGATTAAACCACCATAGTCCGCATATGGGTTTATGCACCATAGTGTGTGCCTGGTGTTGACAGAGGCCCAAAGAAGGTGTCAGATCCCCGAGAACTGGAGTTACAAATGTCTGTTAACACCATGTGTATTCTGGGAATTGAACTGGGGTCGTCTTGAAGAACAGCCAGTGTTTTTAACTGCTGAGCCATGATTGTAGCTCCACATCTGTGGGTTTTGAAGGTGATGTCTATGCGGTAATGAATCTCACCTATGCTGTTTCCTGGCTTTCCTTTACCCGGTTAAGCAAATCATTAGTGTCAGCTTGATACTACTTTCTCAGAAAAGATTTTGCTGATACTCTAGAAATACTCCATCCTTTTGTGAAATATTTTTTTCTATCATAATTAGAATGATTTTTGTGAGTCTTTCCTATTATCATATTCCTTAGCACAGGGGTCAGTGACCTAAGGCTTAAATCCATCCCAGTCTATTTTTGTAAAAAAGAAAGGTACTCATGTACAGTTTATCTACACATCATCCAAGTCTTCTTTCATCTGTAGCAGATTTGAGTAAGTTAATTTTTAAAAGAGCATGTGGCCTAAAATCTAAAAGCAATTACTATGTTCCCTTCTATGGAAAATGTTTGTCAAGCCCTGGCTAGTTCAAAGATATTCAACAGATAATTATTTTATGAACATATTTTATTTATGTGTTTAACACTTACAGTAGCACTCACTGTCAAACACTGTTCTAAGTGCCTTATACATATTAATTCATTTCTTATAACAACTTAATAACTATTTTCATTTTAGGAGAGATAATGGGAGCTAGAGACATTTAGTATGTTATGCAATCACAGATGTTGTACAGGTTATAAAACTCAGGCATTCATCAAATATAATGCACCGTGCCTGGAACATAACAGGTGGGAAGTGGAGGCAGAAAGATTGGGAGTTTAAGGACAGCCTCGGGTCACAGCGAGGTTGAAAGGAGTCTAGGCTATGTGAGAGCCCATCTCAAAGAGGAGAAGAGAAAGGGCCAAGTACAGTATCACATTTGATAGTTCAAGGCTGGAGGACCAGGACTTCAAGGCCACACTTGGTGAGATCTAATGAGCTCAAGGACATTTTACATGAGATCCTGTCTAAAAACAAAACAAAATTCATGGGTGCTGAGTGAGCCTCCAGAATCCATGCAATCAATAATGTGTAAACAGACCGTAGATCTCGCATAACTGTTCTGATGTTCTCATAAAAGACTTGCTCAGTTTGGGGGGAAAGAAAAGATGATGTGGTCAAAGCTGCAAAAGAGAGAAAGTAGTTACCTGCACATAGCCCCTAGCACTTGACAAATGTCAAGAAGTCATTTAAAATTATCAGAGTTAGAGCACAATCAGGCTTCCCTCAAAGCTAATGGAACTAAGCACGTCTTCTGCCAAAGCTAGTCAGGGCTGTTATTATCCTCTTACCTGTGATTGGTTAGCACAACAGATAAAAACTTTTGGGCCACTCTGAGATGAGTTTCTTTTAACACTCCTTTTTTTTTCCTGCTATAGCCAACCATCTTCAATGTATCTAACCATAAAGGGAGACAGTAACAAATGACTGGTTTGGGACAAATTTGTTCCTCTTTTCTGAAAAACAAATGGCCCAGAAAATACAGAGGTTGTTCTAAGTACTCCCTCTTCCTGTTCCTGTACTGGTTAGGTTTTATCACAGCTGTGCAAAAGGAAAGTACCAAATGCTATTCAATGCAGTTATGGGGCCAAGATCCTATCGTGGTCCATGAATAAGTCCTTGCTCTTGGCTTGGCTTTCTTTTTTTGTATGCCAGAAGTAATAGATTTGTTTGTTAAGAATTAGGAGATCATTGGGCAGCAGTGGCACACGCCTTTAATCCCAGTACTTGGGAGGCAGAGGCAGGTGAATCTCTGTAAGTTTGAGGCCAGCCTGGTCTACAGAGTGAGTTCCAGGACAGCCAGGACTGTTTCACAGAGAATCAAAAAGCCAAAGCAAAAGCCAAAAGAAGAAAAAGAAACAAAAACAATTAGGAGCCCTGCATGTGACTATGTGAAGGGGACCAGCAGAAGCAGGTAGCTCTGGGAGGGGTGAAGAATCCGTTTTCCTCTTCTTAGCAGGGCTACAACATCCCAGGATTCCATATTGATATTGGGATCATAGTGCTGGGAATCTGGCTAGAACACACTGGAGACTTAAAGACAGAGGTGATTCAAAAGTCACAAATCAGGGAAGAAGCTGAAAATGAAATCTGGGTAAAGAGTTCAACAGAAACACCAATTTCAATGAGTACACCAAAGGGACAGAATGGGGACTCTGCAAAACCAGTCCAGAACAGCAGAAGCAAAAACAAAACAACAAAAACAACAACAAAAAACCCAAACCAAAAACTCATTACATAGTGAGACCCTGTCTTAAGCAATGCAAAACAAAAATAAGCAAACAAAACCCCTCAGGCACAGCCACCCAGAGCAAGAGGAAGGCAGAGCAAGAGCAACACATATCTTTGAGTCCTTTGACAGTGTTGCAGAAACCCTTTATGGGTCACTTTGAACAAGATTACCTTGCCATCACTAGTATCACCAAAAGGAAGTGTCATAGTGGGGTAAATAGGAGCATCCATTCTAGCATCAGACTGTCATCCTCGATCACCAATGAGTCTTTCTTATCAGCTGTGTGACCCACAGTTACTGAATTTACCTTCATAATTCTTTCTACATGTGGAAAAGGTAAGTAAGGCAGTTCATTCCCACTCTGTTGGCTTAGTTAGCAAAAAGCAAATGGGGATGAAGTGAGGATTTAACATACATAAACAATATACCTTTTAATATTATCTTTTTTTTCTTTATTTATATGTTTACCTGTATAGGTTTATGTTCATCCAAACATAAACCATGGAGGCTAGAAGAGGGTGTTGGAGTCCCTGGAACTGAAGTTATGGGAGGTGGTTGTGAGCCCCCAGGTGGGTGGGTGTTGGAAACTGAGTCTGAGTCCTCTACAAAGGCAATAGGTGTTATTAGATGTTGAGCCATCTCTCCAGCCCCTAATATTATTTTGTTTTATTGAGACAAGGTTTCTCTGTGTATCTTTGGCTGTCCTGGAACTCCTTCTGTAAACCAGGCTGGCCTCGAACTCACAGAGCTCCACCTGCCTCTGCCTCCCTGAGGGCTGGGATTAAAGGCACATGCCACCACTGCCCAGCAGCCCCTAACATTTTTTAAAGGACATTAAAGATAAATGTAAACCAACACCAAGCATACTACTCATGCTTGAAATCCCTAAGCAGATGTCCTGAGCACAAGGCAAGGGCGGTACTACTGTCACTGTTCCTGTGGCTAGCTTTGCAAAGACCACTACAGCTCCATCCTGCTGGCAGCCGGGTACAGGCAAGTGAAATCTTTCTTTGATCCTGTCTTTCCAAGAGGATTTTCTGTTTCTCAGCAATATTTATTCCCCTAAGTATGCAGACCCTGCTAACCTGATCTTGTGATGAGAAAAGCTACTGCCACAGACATGCAAATAGAGTTGCTGCAGCATTATCTCCCACTGCCAAGAACTATCAGAAATACTGGGGAATGGAGTTCAGTTGGTAGAGCGCTTGCCTAGGATGTATGAAGCACTGGATTCCATCCAGCATGATGGCACATGCTTATAATCTCTGCATTTGAGAGGTAACAGCAGGAGAATCAGAAATTTAAGCACATTATTCTCTACATATTGAGTTCTAGGCCAGCCTGGGGATGGCAGTTTGCATGAGAATGGCCCTCATAGACTCATATATTTGAGTACTTGGTTCCCAGTTGCTGGAACTTCTGGGAGCAAAGACCTGTATTTGGTTATAGCCATCTTAATCACAAATTAAGTAAGATATTCACCTCTGTAGGGCAAGTTCCTGGCCTAGGATATAACCCTTATCTCCCTGTGAGTTAAGATTGCCTGCAGACCTGCTGGATACCAGGCACCAGAAGCAATTAGCATCCCCCTGTTAATTAGCTTTTACAGACCCTCAGTATTTCCTTATCTCTTCCTGTCAGCTAGGGATGTCTCCAGACCTGACATTCCAGCATCCTGCCTGTTCGCTGCCCTTCTTGCTATATAATGCTCCTGAGAAAAAATAAAATTGGCAGCTTGATCAGAACTTGCTGTCCGTTTCTTGTGTCTCTTGCCCCTTCATTCCTCTTACTTCAAGGTTCGTACTCCCATTCGTGTCCCACTGGTTGGGACATGGAACTTTTTACAAAGGATTAGAAGGTGTGGCCTTGTGGAGGACACGTGTCACTGGGGGTGGGCTTTGAGGTTTCAAAAGCCCTTGCCATTCCCAGTGAGTTCTCTCCTTGCCTCCAACTTGCAGATAGGATACAAGCTCTCAGCTACTGTTCAAGTGCCATGGCTGCATGCTCTCCACTATGATCACGGACTCATCCTCTGAAATTGTAAGCAGACCCCCAGATTAAATGCTTTCTTTCATATGATGCCTTGGCCATGGTGTCTCTTTGCTGCAACAGAAAATTAACTAAGATACTGGGTTACATGAAATCCTGCCTTTTAAAAAAAATCTATCAGGATTTCCCCAAGAAGGAACATTCCTGGGAGGCATAAGGAAATGGAAGCTGTGGAACTGCAAGCCTTGTTATTCCAGAGTGATGCTCCGGAGAGACGGGGTCAGAAACTGGGAGAGAGAAGGCCCTCTCAAACCATGAGCCACAGGCGTCTTTGTCGTCTTTCCCAGTCTGTAAAGAATTTGGGCCAGTGATTTTGAAAGTGGTTTTCCCATGACTACTTGCCTGAGAACATACTGGAGAAGTGTAGATTCTGGACCCCTCCATTTTAGTTCACTAATTTCAACCATCTGCCTTGTGTACTAGCAAACACATACATGAATTTTGGGAGTTGAATTTTTGAGCAGACAACACAGTTACACGGGACAAAACCTTTCAAAACACAAAAATATGTCCAGGTATGATAGCACACACTTTTAATATCAGTATTCAAGGGACTGAGACAGATAATTCTCTAAGAGTTCAAGGCAAGCCTGGTCTGTGTAGTGAGTTCCATGCTAGCCAGAGCTACATAGTGAGACCCTGTCTCAAAATAGATATAAATTTAAAAGTCTTTCTCTATTCATCAGGGGTATTTTTACTGCTTTTACAAATGTAAAGTTAATTATGAAACTATACTAAGTTTTATTAAGTAATTTCCCTATTGAAGGACAAGTGGATGTTTCCAATAATTGAGTAATATAGTCAACTAACATAATGAATTATCTCATGCATGCATTATTTTACAGATATAGAATACATTTCCTAAAGGAATTGTTTTTATACAGACCATAGGGCTTGAGGGTTGCTGATGTGATCCAGCTAATCCACATTTGATTAAGGCTCTTTATGAAGACTCATGGGCATGAAGAATTAAGGGGGGCATTAAAAATATTTTTCCTTGTTGCAAATGAGAAATTGATTCTTGGACAGAGGGCAGGATTTTCCTCAAAGTCTCATGGCATGATGGTAATAGCTGTAACTGGAGTGCAGACCTCCTTACTTTCAGTCCAGGGTTTTGCTGCGGATGAATTGTCATCTACAAACCAATAAGCCATGTCCTGTGCAGAATACTATAGTCAGTAGCCAGGGCAGACAGGAAATGTACTGGAAAGAGGAGGCAGAATAGACTAGGATAGATGCCGGATCTCTTCAGACATGGAATGGTGGACTTTCATAGAACACCAGAATTAGATAGGAGCTGGGGAAGTAGGTCAGTTGATAGAGTACTTGCCTAGCATGCACAAAGCCCTGACATCAGTCCCCAGAACTAGGTAAAGTGGGTGTGAGGGCATATACTTCTAATCCTAGCACTTAAGTGGTTGGGAAAAGAGAATCAGAAATTCACTCTTTATTGAGGATTCATGTGACTTGCACATCCAGATTATAGTCTGTCCATTGAGGAAAGTCAGGGCAGGAACTCAAGCCAGAACCTGGAGGCAGGAGCTGTTGCAGAGGCCATGGAGGAGTGCTGCTTACTAACTTCCTCCTCATGGCTTACTCAGTCTGCTTTCTTACACAGTCCAGGACCATCTGACCAGGGATGACACCACCCCCAGAGGACTGGGCTCTCCCCCACCAATCATTAATGAGGAAAATGCCCCCACAGACTTCCCTACAGGTCACTCTGATGGAGGCATTTTCTCTACTAAGATTCCTCTTCCCAGAGAACTCTAGCTTGTTTCAAATTGACAAAACGCAAAAAAACCTAACCAGGGCACACTTCCTTCTGTAGCAATTCCAACATCTGTTTTTACTTTCTCAGATAAATAAAGGGAAAAGAAGATTTACTATGTAGCTGAGGCTAACCTTGAGGGAGGGTAGCCTTGAACTTTTGATCTTCCTGACTCCATCTCCTGAGTGTTGGGGGTTGCAGGCATGACCACACCTGGCTCTTGCTTCATCTATTGCTTCATCTTTCTGTGAGATCTGATGAAATGAGGAGGGGCTGTTTGTATAATGGCCCAATTCTGTGCTCAGCTTAAAAGGAGTGAGTCTCCAACTAAAGATTTCTGGGAAGAGATCAAGGGAGCCTGGGATCTTTTGAGTATAGGGGCTAAGCACACCAGACAAAAGAGATGCCATTTTCATACCGTTATCAGTCACTCTGCAGTTCTAATTTTGATAAGAATAAGACAATTGTTAAGTGGAGTGTGCCTAGTTCAACCACTTAATCAGCCATAGCTGTAACAGCCTCCTCTTTGCCTGGTCATCAATCAATTGTCTTCTGAGATCACAGAGGCGGGAGAGAGAGAGATCTCAGAAGGCTGGTACTGAAGAAACTTGCATTGCTTTAGCTCTTGTTTTTCTTTAACTGTGGAACACACACAGCCCGAGGGAACTGAGCATCCACAGCTGGAGCCTCCTACCTCCCAACCCCATTTCCAAGCAAAAGGATGACCTGGGATTTTGCCAGGATCACAGAGTTTAGCCAAGAACGCTGGACTGTTAGAGTCATCTAGCAGCTTTGCTCCAGAGTTTACCTATGGATTCCAGTGTCTTGGGCCCTTCTCAAAGTATAGTCCTTGGAACACATCTGCCAGAATCACCTGGAAAGCTTGTTCAGAAGTGTTTCTTCTTAGATTACTGAGTTAGAATCTCTGGCCATGGGGTGCCCAGGAGTCTGCATTTTCTTCAAGTTTCCTGGGAAATCTGTTATACCCCCAAAAACAAAAGCTGCCCCTCTTACTAGGAGCAAGTCTGCTTTTTCTCTTTTTGTTTTATTTGGTTTTGTGACAAGGTCCATATTATCTAGGCTGGCCTCAAACTTGCCCAGCAGCTGAAAATAACCTTGAACTTCATTCAGGTCCACCTCTGTAACACAACACCTGCTTGACATGCTACATGCTACAGTACGGTTCACGAGTCAGGCAAGGGCCTGGAAATTTAAACACAAACACACACACACACACACACACACACACACAGAGAGGGGGGGGCGGGGCGAAAGAGAGAGGGAAAAAGAGAGAAAGAGAGAGGGAGTGCCAAGAATGCTCTCTTGATTATATTCCAGGGCAGCTTTGGTCTTTTTGACTAATAGCCATGCCCTAACTCTCAGCTGCAAGCCCACCAGAAACATCTCCCCTGCCATCAGGAACTCCTGAGGGTCTCGTGCTAAGCACAGGGAAACAGTTGTTTACTTCGGCAGGCAGGGGCTCACAGGAAATTCAGGGTCTAGGGGTCCACAGTCCCCAACACGCCTCCACGTTGCTGGCATTACAGGTATGCGCTTCCATTCCAAGCAGTGCTGGGGACTGATACTATCACTTCCTGCACACAGGCAAGCATCCTACCAGCTGAGTTGCATCCACTGGCCTTTGGAGAGCTTTGGTCTGGTGGTTCCTGCCCTTTTTCCTCAAATCAGTTCCAATGTTACATGCACATATAAAACATGGTGGCAATGACTGGTAAGGTGTATTTACTGAATAATTGTTATATGCCAAACCCTTTACCAAGTGCCTTGGATATTGTTTTCATATATTTAATCTTTGCAGTTACCGTGAGGAGAACATATTATCTGTATCTCAATGATAATGTAACCAAGAGCTTGAAAATGAGGGGGAGACAAATAGCACTCGGCAGATCTGGGATTCAAACAGAGCAACATCCAGCTGCAAAGGCTGATCTGAGTTGATTGGTTGCTGTACCCTGCCTCCAGGAGTCCTTCTGAAGCTGGTTCTAACCCTGCTGGTGAAAATGAACTATCAGAATCCAGCCTCTGCTCAGGCCACAATAGCTGCAGCCACCTCCTCTCACAGATACTGACAGGCATCCTACTGAGATATTATCAGGGACTAACATCCAGGGGCCAGGATTTCTCACCTAGTTAACATCAAAGGAGACAAGAGCCATGTGTCCTGCTCCCTTTTCCTCTGCCCTGCCTTCTGTGTGGGAATCAGATAGTCTGACTGCACGCTTATGCTGTGAAACCGTCGCCCTCCTCTGAAAAGTATAAAGCCTCTGAAACCTCTCTTCAGAGACACCCACCTATGCAGTCTCTGGTGCTGGAGTCTGAACTCTCATTTCATGCTGTTGTCTCTCTCTCTTTCTGTTCATGGTATTCAAAACTTTTCTAATAGACTCCTTACTCCTCAGCAATCCATCTCAGCGTCCTCTTGAACACCTCCTCTCCCTGAAACCTACCAGGGCATAGTCATCCTGAATACACCACTGTGATGTAGAGAGATTGCTGTGGCGGGACAATGTAGCATATCTGTAAGCATCCTTTTGTGAGCAGATCTCTTTTCTTCTCCTCACATTCTTCTCAGGCCCATTACACCGTCTTTGGCATTCAGCCCTGTTTGCTGAAAGTAA
>PVIU01015455.1:0-11203 GCA_004026605.1 Ondatra zibethicus
AAAAAAAAAGAAGGCAGTGGTGAAGCTTGGACTATCTGGCAATAAGACCAGGATCTATCTTATTGGATAGATCTTATTGGAGCCCATTCCCTATGGGGTTACCATGCTCAGCCTTAATGAAGGGGAGATGGTCTTGGCCCTGCGCCAACTTAATGTGCTGGACTTTGTTAATCCCCATGGGAGCCCTTACCTATTGGGAGGTTGGGAGGAGTGGATGGGTTGGGTTTGGGGGAAGTGGGAACAGGAGGAGAGGGAGAACTGTGGATGGAATGTAAAATGAAATTAAAAAAATAATTTTAAAAAAGAATAAAAGAAGTCAACATATAAAGATACTCATATATCAAATTACAATTATGTATATAGTAGAGACATGAGAGTAAAAGCAAACTCTCTAAAGGAACAAAGGGACAACTGGAAGGGTAGGAAGACATGACAAGGAGAGAGAAGAGAGAATGAGATAAACATGCAAAGTGTGCTACATACTTGCATGAAAAGGCCTTAGGTAAAACAGCATGAAAAAAAAACCAAAATTTAACAAAAATACCTTATTAAAGCACAAATATTTATTTAGATAAGATAATACAAAGGAATGATAGAGACATAGGAAAACTACAGTCAAAATTGGAGCCCAAATTCTACCTGAGTGGTTCATGGGTTATGTGGTATGAGGTGTGCTATCATCAAAATCAAATGCAAGTGAGTCATGTAGCTTCCCTGACTGGTTCATTTCTGGTTTATCACTGTTGCAGGCCCGCAACAACTCACCTTTCCTGCCTCTGCAGCATCATGTCCCACCATCCTCCTTTTTCTTTTTTGGTTAGATCAAGTCTCCAATTGCCTCTCTATGTCAGAACTTCTTCATATTCTGGTTGTTTTCCTAAAATTCAGTCCCTTCAAATTCTGTATCAACAGTTTATTCTGTCTAAAGCACAGCAGGATGATTCTCCCTTGATCTAAGTTTTATCATCCTGAAAGTTTGTGTGGTACACATCTCTCGTTTTAAGTAAAGATTTTCAAGTAAAGATGCATGAATACAGAGAAATTTTATCAATGGCCCAGTATCACATTGCTAAACAGTGACTGAACTAAACCCCAAATTTAGCTCTAATTGTAAAATTTGTTCTTTGGACTTAAGCTCTTTCCAACTGCCTTCACAACTTTTATCATTGCTGAGATCAAATATCTGACTGCAATTTAAGGAAAGAATGGGTGGGTTTATCTGAGATTATAGCTTTAGGAGACATATTTTATCGTGGCATGGAATGCATGCCAATTAAAACAGACAACTAGCCGGTCACAATGCATCTGGATTCAGAAAGCAAAGGGTGGTAAATGCTTGGGCTAACACTGCTTTCTCTTTTTGACTTAGTCTAGGACCTTAGCCCATGGTATGGTTGTATCCAAAGTTAAGGTGGGTTGTCCCTCCTCAACCTAAAAGATTATCTTGTGTTCTCAGAGGTTCATCTAATCTCTGTAACCCTTCAGAGGCATGCAAGGAGGTGCGTTTTCTAAGAGGCTCTAATTCCTTTCAATGTGGCTCTGGCTGACTCCCGACCAGCAGAATGAACAGCCAGACTCAGGATTCTTCCCGGATCACGCTTTATTGGAGAGCACTCGGTTGAGGAAAAACGGGAGGCAAGAGAGCCTCTAGGTTGAAGGGAGAGCAGGAGGCAAGAGAGGGAGAGGTCTAAATGGCGGCTGCTTATATAGGAAGATGTGACGCAACTCGCGCCTTGATTGGCTGCTAAGTCCCGCTGGCACCAGAGTCCTCAGGATTGGTTAGGGACACTTAGGTTATTGCGCATGCGGGAAGCGCCTGGACGCTCAGTCCTGAAGCATTGCCAAATATGGACTTTGTTTTACCTCCAAACTGCAAGGATGCAAGCATATGGCTCCCTGCATGTGGCAATACAAATCATTACAACAACTTAGATCTTAGAACATCTCATGGTATAAGCCGTTGGTTCTTTTCACAATATTAGGATGATATTTTATGCTGCCCAGGAATGGATGATCTCTGACCACCTTGCTGACTGAAAGTAATGTCTGCCTAATACTAAAGGAAAGTTACATGACAGTGATACTGTTTTGTTCTTCTGGGTATGATTCTTTAAAGGTGCCTTGGGATAAAAATCAAAACCACTTGGCAAGTTGTGATGGCCAATATTGGTCATCTCAGCACTTGACAGGTGGCTCCAGGGGGAGGACTAGGTGGAGGCCAGTTTGAATTAGTTAGGTAAGGCCAGTCCCATCTGCATACTAATACCCTACCACAGAAATCTCAAGTGTTTGGAGGCTGTAGGTCTTTGGTAAAGCACCTGTTTATCACTCACTGGGCCCTGAGTTTCAGTTCTTCTGAAAAACCCACCAGATAAAAGAAGTCAGGTCACTGAAGTTGGATTGTTGTGTCCCATGAGCGAGTCAAATTTAAAAAAAAAAACCTCAGAAAATTGACAGATGTTACATCATTTCTTCATTTATTTAGTTTAATTATGAAGTTCATGATACCTACTGCACTTTGGACTTTGCCTACTATAGGGGATATTTGAGGTTTCAATATGCCATTTTAACAATTTATGAGAAATCAAACAAGTATCAAATAAAGAAACTGTAGCAATAAATATTGTAGACTGTGAATGTGAGAAAAAAAGAACATAGAGATGTGACAGAGAGTCATAGAACAAGAAGATAGCTATTCTAATTGCTTCTTCTTGTGGTCTCAGACCTTGAAGAATGTGTCATTCCTTCTACATGCAAATGATGTGGTGGAGGGAAACACAAAAAGTTGTCAAAGTCAAGAAAGTGATAAGGATCAGCTAGTATGCTGTGATAAAGTATAGAAATAAGAAAAAAAATCAGTCTAACGTACAGAGACAGGTAGACAAGGAGATCATCCACCTAACTGTACTGTGGCTCAACTACTCACCACTATGAGACCAGGTACTAAAGGAATGGCAAGACAAAGCAGAAGTTCACACTACACTCAGGCTGACATTCAAGCAAGAGTCTGTAGCAACAGATAGACTTCATGCTGCTGAAGTTTTACAAGACACAGTAAAGGTTTTGGACTTCTATCTAATTGCGTATAAAGCCTGAAAATAATTTGACCTGATAAATATTTGAAAGCTTACTCAGGCTTCCTCTATGTGGTGGCAGCAAGAAACAACCAATTATTGTTGTTATGATTTTGATTATTATCAATAATATATATCGTGGGCCTTTGAATTCGTGTCGGTACAGTGACAAAACACTCACAGTAGTTGCTTCTAAAATTACACAGCAGAGCACGAGACTGTTTGTTCTCATAGTCTATTTTTTTCAGATAATAACCAAGTTGTAGTTAACTGGCATATTAGACAATAATATTCAGATGGCAGAAGACACAGGAGGGAAAGTTGAAGGGAGGAAGACACAGCATCAATCTGTAAATGAAGGAATAACTTCTATTCAATCATAGCCTCTGCATCTCCATGGCTACTACTTCATGCTCTAGGCATGGACTTTGTTAAAAGTAGAGGATAATTAAACTTTAATCCTTTATATTTGTCAGTTTTACTATTCTTTTGGGAAAAGTAGATCAATTCTTTACCACCTTCAATTTTAGGTATCTTTTTCTCCTAAAATTGGAGAGATTAGTTCATATACCAATTCTGGAATTGACAGGAAAACATGGGTACGTTAGTCAACTTAACAAAAATAAATTTAAAATGAGTATTTAAACAAAATTTGCATGCAAATATTTATAGCATCGCTAATTTAGAATAGCCCCAGATGGAAGCAAGTCAAATGTTTATCAGTTACTCAACTGCTCCTGTGGGATACATCCATTCAAGGGAATTTTACACCTTTGAACAAACAGAACAAAATCATTTTCTCCCTCTCATATATGTGGCTTCCTATCCTATCCAGAACTCAGAGGAAAAAACATCACAGATTAAAACACCTCTAAAGAACAAAAGCATTTCATTGATAAGTCAAGGACATAGTTAAATTAGTTATTGACTGTCATGCATTATATATTTATGATCTGTTAACTGAAAATGTGAATTTATAAAAAACATTATTGAGACTTTTCTAAAGGTCTCAACTGTTTTCTGGTGTCCTAGCTCAAATTGCTGTGTAGCTAAAGGGTTAAAAGCAACCCGTGACATCATAGCACTTTCCAGACAGTAATTAAATGGAATCATCTTGAAGACATAGTGTTCCCTAGATGGTCCTTTGGAGGAATGCAGACAAAAGTGCTCCCTCAGTGGTATATTGTGGTGTGTTAATCTATCATCCGGATCCATTATCAGTAATTCTTTCAATGCATTAGTGAGTATACTGAAGCTTACCAAAGGTCAACTTTATCAAAAGAGGAGTCTCTCCCTGACAAGATCCCTTAAGCTCACAGAGCAAATAGTTCAGAGCATGAATCATTAACGGAATTCATCCTCCAGATAACCTGAGCAACCCTAGGTTTCCAGTGTGCTTAACTAATTCAGCGTAAGTTCCCAATTCCCCATACCACAACATTTGCAGTATCATTTCTCAGCACTCAGACCCCATGTACACATATATAATACATTTCAGATTATTTTCAAATGGTTCTTGGTCTCCATATTTCTTTGCTTTATAAGTTCATTTTTGCTTTGTAGATTATCTGAACATTATATAATAATGAAGCATTCATATCCAATGCTGAAAAATCTAAAAAACAAACAAACAAAAAAGCCTCATATGCTATGCCCATTCTTTCCACTTACATTCTCTTTTGTACTGGATGTTCTACTCCCCCCCCAAAAAAAATTAGGTAAAAATAAGACATAACAAACACTCAAATCAGAAAAAGAAGGGTTAAACCACCATGTTTTGAAGAAATGTGATCATAGAAGCCCAATAACCTCAAGAAACAAACTTGTAGAAATAATAAATTCAGTAACATTGAGTGTTATAAATAATCATCATTCAGAAATTAGTAGTATATATACACCAATAACAAACTATAAATGAAAATAGTTTTTTTACTCCTCATTAAAAAAGCTTCTGTTTACAAAATACAAACACCATCACAGAAAACCACAGTTAATCAAGATGCAGAGTTTGGATCCCAGTCCCAGTGTATACTTCTACAATACAACTCCCACAATTAAAGCAGAGATTATTGCAGAAGGGAGGTCAGAAAGATTTTAAGATCAGAGAGAGTCTATGTTTATATGAAGTTTTGTTTCCTGAAAATCGCAGAGCTACACCCATAAAGTCTCACCAACATGACTACCTACTCAAGGACTAAACATGTGCAACAGCAATTGACTTGCCAATGCTGATGGATGAAAGCCCAAGAGTCCCCAAAGAACTCCTACTCAAAGAAATACAGGCAACTAAGAAATGTTGAGTGTGATAAATAGTCTTCTCCAGTGAAGCGCACACTAAATATTTATCCAATACAATAAGTTAACCCTGAAAACATACATACATGTAACATTATACAGACTGGACAGGTAATACATATGCCTACACAGATACATGGATATATGCATATAAGAACAATTAATAAATAAAGCCATGAATTTGAAAAAAAATGAAGAGGGCATACAGGAGAATTTGATGGGAGGAAAGTGAGAGGGTGAATTATATAATTATATTATAATCTTAAAAATCAAAAGAAGTAATGAAAATGTTAAAAACTAAAAGAGGAAAACAGAATCAGCTAAATGAATCAGCTGGGTAACTTTATTACCGAGTAAGCTAGATAAGATGAAAGCCTGTCTCCAATCAGTAAAGGAACCAAATAATGTAAATCAGAAATGAATTAAGGAAGAGACTAGAAAAGCAACTAAGAAACGTTAGTGAAGCTAAGAAATCATTGAACAGAGAGCTACATTACATGGATTTGCTTTTACTTAGTACAACTTAGTGAAAGTGGAAAGGCTAAATATTCAATGTTAATGAGAAATGTATATAATTCAGGAGCAGTGTATGGCTTTATATAAACATGGTCAAAGTACCTAAGAGATACTTCACAAGAGAAGAGATATATAAAACCACAGGTATGTGAAATTAAGTTAAAAATAACTGATCATCAGAGAAACGTAAATTAAAACCACAATAAGGTCTCACCTAACATCTATTGCATTAGATGTTAAAGAAAAATAAAAGGAAAAAAGCCAGTATGTGTTGCTGAGGCTGCAAAGCAAAAGGAACCCTTCAGCACTGTGTATGGGAATGCAAATTGCTATAGCTATTATGAAAAACAGCCTAATAGTTCTTCAAGAACAGTAAAGCTATGAAGCTATCAAGTGATCCAGCAATCCCATTTCTGGGAATACAACCAAAGAAATAGGAATCAATAGGATAGTGAGCTCTTCTATCCATTACATTATTCAGAATAGTCAAGATTTGGAGTCAGTATAAATGTCCACTAAGGGATGCATGAATGAAAAATATGCAGTACATATATCCAATGGAATATTAGGAATCCATTTAAAAGTAAATTTTGTCATTTTTAAAAACATAAATGAACTTGGGGCATTACAATATATAAAATAAAGCATCCATATATACATATAAAAGATACAGCTTATATGTGGAGTCAAGTGATGTTGGCATCATAGAAACAGAAGGCAGAAAATTAGTTATGGAGTCAGAAGAGAAAGGACAAAAATGGGGAAGGGAAGGTGTTGGTAAAAATATGGAGTCTAAAGAGATAAGTGTTAGCAGTATATTGTGCTGTGTGATTATGCTTTGTACACTGTAAAGATTTGTCACACATATTTGTTTAATAGAACACTGCCAGTAGTCAGGCAGGAAGTATAGGCGGGACAACCAGACTAAGAATTCTAGGAAGAGGAAAGACAGAGAGTGAGTCACCAGCCAGACATACAGGAAGCAAGATGAGATGCCATACCAAGAAAAGCTGCCAAGACACATGGCAAAACATAGACAAGAATTATGTGTTAATTTAAGTTGTAAGAGCTAGTTAATAATAAGCCTGAGCAAATAGGCCAAACAGTTTATAATTAATATAAGCTTCTGTGTGTTTCTTTGGGACTGAATGGCTGCAGGACCAGGGCAGACAGAAACTTCCGTCTACAATATTGAACTATATGACCACAGTCAAGCACTACATATGTCATTCTAAACATTTTGCTCCAGAACAGTGAGTAGCTGGTAAGGTGGTGGATTTGTCAGGTAACTTGATCAAATCTTTTACAACGGCAGATTAAATATTTTATAAATATAATATTATTTGTTGGTTAAAAAGAAAGAATTAGTATTTGTCAATGAATATCATAAAGGACGGGGGAAGAAGGAAAGGAAAAAGAAAAAGAGGGAGGAGGAAGAGGAAGGAAGAGGAGCAGGGAGGGAAGAAAGAGGGAGAGTCGGTCTAACAACAGCGCATTCCGGCTGAACTGTTCATCTGAATATAGGCTAGGAGGGAAGGTTTATTCAATGAAGGCCACACTTGTGCCAGAAAGTCTTTCATTTAAATGTACATGAAACATTTCATGCATAGCTGCTTTTTTTTTTCACAGACAAACTGAGACAACTTGTCAGGCTTTACATTGTATAGAAAATGTGTCTTCTTTTTCACTCTTGATTAAGATATTAAGTTCAAGCAAACCTGGCATGGATCTCAACAACGTGAGTACTGATAAGAAAACTTAAAAGATACTAAACTTCAGGTATAATTTGACTTTGAATTAAACACTGAGATTTAAAATGAAGAGTTGACTGTTTAAATCTACTGGTGGCTTTAGCTCTCCTGTCTTCCACCAACAGTCCTGTCTCATTTAGAAAGGCCATGGTGGCAAACAGCATCATTTCAAATGACCAAAAGTCTTGATAGTCTTTGATAGTTATGTAACCTGTAATTTGACTTTCCCCCTGATATTGTATTTATTAATGTATGTATAATATCCTCTTGGGAATAAAATATTTCAATGACTCTGAATTAAGTTTCAAGACTAGAAAATCTTTATGTTAAATATTAAAATAAATTCAACTTCATAGTAAAAATATAATTTTGGAAGTCAAAGTTTTAATTGCATATTTCCTTTAAAAATCATTTATCTATTCATTCTTTTTAAAATGTATTCTTATGTCATATATTACATCTTGACTATAATTTTCCCTCTCTCCACTCCTCCCAGTTCCTCTTAGCCACTTCCCCTCTTCCTGACATCTATTCCTCATCTATCTTCCTTCAGAAAGAATAGATCTCCCAGGGATATCAACATAACATGGTATAACAAGTTACAATAAGACTAGGTACATATCCTCATGTCAAGGCTGGACAAGGCATCCCAGTAGAAGGAAAAGAGTCCCAAGAACAGGCAAAAGAGTCAGAGACATTCCCCATTTCCACTCTTAAAAGTCCCACAAGAACACCAAGCTATACAACCACAACCATATGCAGAGTAAGACTATATGGGTCGAAGTTGGATTATTTATTTATTTTCATAAATTGATTTTGTAAATTCATTTAGCAAACAAGTTACAAGGTTGAAGATATCCTTGTCTGAACCATAATTTAATAAAGAAAATCATAGCAACTTTCCAATAATTGTTTAAATTAATTTATAGTCAGCCTTTGAGTTCTAATCTTTGTAACTTGAAATTACCTATAAATCCATCAATACCATTATCTTACATTCATGAATTTTAAAATTTTTCTCTGCACAGACCTTGAATTAAGGGAAAGAAGATGATTGAAAGTAGGAGTCCATTGGGAAAGGGCCCTATTCACAGTTGAGTGTATAGCAGTCATCCAAGAACCTCTGGATTCTGCCCTACAGAAATCAGGAGTAAGTCAGCAACAGTGATGATATCCAGAATCAATGCATCTTAAGCACTTATTTGTCATTCCACAGAAAACCAAAATCTGCACTGCACAGAACCCTCTTTCCATCTTAGCGCTCATGATCTACAAAGAAATACTTGGAGAATAAATCCCCAAAGCTTCTTGTGTGCTAGTTGGTAGAAAATGTTGCATCAGTGTTTCAGACATCTTCACAAGGGGAGATGTCTCCATCAATGGTCATTGCAACATCTTCCAAACATCATGTTGTATTAACTTTACTGCTGTTAAATTGTTACCAACAGATGAAAAATAATACCAATGTTTTAGCAAATCCTATACTTTTTTGTGAATATTAATGAAAATCTCAAATTCCAGGTAACAATGGCTTAAACAATAAAGTGAGTTACTTCAGAAAGCTTGTTTGTCGGTCATGGCAACATTATCTGCAGACTGGATGTTTTTTGCTATGCATGTGATCTCAGCAGCCTGCTGTGTCTTCTACAGTTCTAAGCACCAAACCACAAAGAGTTAAAAAAGGAAGAAACAAAATTCACAGATGATGTGTCCATAAATACTTTCCCCAAAGCTCCTGGGGAGGTGTCCTCAAACACTATCAAATTTATCTTAAGTAAGAATTAGAAAAAAATGCTATAAGCAAAAGAATAAAAAAAAGATCTTATCACCATTTGATTAAGTATAGCTTATTTTTGAAACCTGATTGGTTGGGAAAGGCTAGCTTCTCTGATATGTAGAATATCTGCCAATTGCCTATGTAAAACAATGACCCAATCAAGGAAGAAAAAGGTGACAAATTCTGAGTGACATCTGCTACACTGAATAACATATATTATATATAATTACATATATTATTAATACTACTTTATTACTGTTCTGCTAGTGTCAATGTCTTTGAAGAAATACTTTTATGGAAATTTTTTTTACAGTAAATACTCTGCTAATATTGTTATTCAATGTACAAGATATAGCTTAAAGGCTATAAAGCCTAATGAAACCCATATGATTTGACAGCATTTGACTTCATTAAAGGTCTCTTCGGTTCCCACACCCAAACCGTTTCAAATTCTTGTGATGACCCAGATTTCCATACATGAGTGAGTTTTTTAAAGTGCTCTTCTCACAGCTCAGTCTTGGCCTCATCCCTATGACAGAACTTCAAATATGAGGATGTTCGCTGAAAATCAATGCAGCCTATTATTCTGTCTGCACATCGTATTTTTAAAAGCTATATCAAGATATGCATTGCTCTTTTATGTCCACTAGATAAAAGAATTCCAACAATACTATCCAGAGACAGATGTAGCACAGGAAGTGTGTGTGTGTGTGTGTGTGTGTGTGTGTGTGTGTGTGTGTGTGTGTAAGAATTAAATGTAATAGTATTTTTGGGCTTCATTTAACTCAAAATTGGGCACAGAATTATTGATCCATAACTGCTATGTGGAACAGAATGATGAATGACATTCAAAACGTGGAGAGCTACCTCTTATTTTTGATAACTCTTCTCATACATAGAAAGGCTTCTGAACACCAATATTTCTAACCTACAGAAAGAAAATATGTGCAAACTACTATCTATAAATTTTCAAAAATCACAGCTGTTGATTAGATAATGATATGGTAGGTTTAGGTTGGTAGGACATTGTTATCATGCAGGCAAACAGAAACCTGTCCCTGTCCCTTGGGGACCTGGCAGAGGCAGAGTGGCCACCCCTGCATGCATGGCAAGAAGAGCCCTGTCCCTGTGCGCAGGTGCAAAGGTCACTTTAAGAGACAAGCTCTGCCCACTCCAGCTCTCTCTCTGGCATTTCTCTGAGGAGGCAGGTTTCTGTCTCTCTCTCTCTCTCTCTCTCTCTCTCTCTCTCTCTCTCTCTCTGTTTCTCTCTCTCTCTGTGTTTCTCTCATTTCTCCTTTCATTCCCTTTCCTTCCTCAATAAACTTCCTTCCCATGTAAGCTGTTTCTGATGGCATGCTTGTACCCCATCATAGGATCCGTGTTTCCACCTCACACTCACACTGTATATCATTACAGATGCTATTAAGGAAAAACCAAAATTAATGTGTTTAAATCTGCCTTCACTTTCATACACACACACACACACACACACACACACACACGTTTTCAAAGACTATTCAGAAAGATCTGGGTTTAAATAAAATACATGAATTTTAAAAAACATTCATTCATAATGTTAAACCCAACATAGAGAATAAGACCACTACCACAATTTGAGCCAAATTTGAAGCAAGCTTGATTTTTATTGGGGTGCACCCCAGAGCTGGCCAGCAACTGCCTCCTGAGTCAGGTTAAAGAGAGCAGCCCTGAATCTACCTCTTAGGCCCCTTTTAAGGAGTAAAATCATGAGTAGTTTTACACAAGTTACACAAGGAAGACAATGGGGTAAT